>JAJEJO010005187.1:275525-311262 GCA_020662805.1 Glaucomys volans | reverse complement strand
CAATAAGCACAGGAAAATATATTCAAATAACAACCACGCTTAGCCAGTCGGGAAGGGCAAGTTAAAACCACAATGAGATATCATTGCATACCTCTTGGAATGGCTACAATAAAAAAAATCTGGACAACATGAAATGCTGGAAAGGATGCAGAGAACCTGGGTCACTCATACACTGCTGGTGAGCATGTAAAGAAGGTACAGTCTCTCTGAAAAACAGTTTGATGGTTTCTTAAGACAAAGTTAAACATGCAACTACCATAGGATCTGGCAATGCACTCGGCTTTTATCCTGGAGAAAGGAAGGTTATGTTCATACAAAATGAACATAAATATTTATACCAGCTTTATTTGTAGCAACCTCAAAATGTCCTTCAACAGGTGAAGAAATAAACAAACCATGGGCCATCTACTCCATGGAATACTACCCAGCAATAAAAATGAACAAAATATTGACATACACAACAACTTGGATCAATCTCCAGAGAATCATGTTGAGTGAAAAAAACCAATCTCAAAAGGCTACATGCGTACTTGGTAGATTCTGGAAATTAGTGCTCTATCTGAAGTGTGTGTGGCAAAGATTTTTCTCCCACTCTGAAGGCTCTCTCTTCACATTGCTGATTGTTTCCTTTGCTGAGAAAAAGCTTTTTAGTTTGACTCTATCCCAATCATTGATTCCAGCTTTTATTTCTTGCGCTTTGGGAGTCATGTTAAGGAAATCTGGTCCTAGGCCAACATGATGAAGATTTGGACCTATTTTCTCTTCTATTAGGTGGAGACTCTCTGGTCTAATTTCTAGTTCCTTCATCCACTTTGAGTTGAGTTTTGTACAGGGTGAGAGATATGGGTTTAGTTTCATTTTGCTGCATATAGATTTCCAGTTTTCCCAGCACCATTTGTTGAAGAGGCTGTCTTTTCTCCATTGCATGTTTTTGGCTCCTTTGTCAAGTATGAGATACCTGTATTTCTGAGGGTTTGTCTCTGTGTCCTCGATTCTGTACCATTGATCTACCTGTCTATTTTGATACCAATACCATGCTGTTTTTGTTACTATTGCTCTGTAGTATAGTTCAAAAATCCACCAAGAACACTAATAACCCAATCAATAAATGGGCCAAGGAAATGAACAGACACTTCACAGAGGAAGATCTACAAGCAATCAACAGATTTATGAAAAAATGTTCAACATCACTCGTTATAAGAGAAATGCAAATCAAAACCACCTTAAGATTTCACCCCAATTAGAATGTCTTTTATTAAGAACACAGGCAACAACAGGTGTTGGCGAGGATGTGGGGAAAAGGGTACACTCATTCATTGCTGGTGGGAGTGCAAGTTGGTGCAGCCACTATGGAAAGCAGTGTGGAGATTCCTTAGAAAACTTGGAATGGATCCACCATTTGACCCTGCTATCCCACTCCTTGGCCTATACCCAAAGGACTTAAAATCAGATTGCTATTGTGATGCAGCCACATCAATGTTCATAGCTGCTCAATTCACAATAGCTAGATTATGGAATCAACCTAGATGCCCTTCAGTAGATGAATGGATAAAGAAACTGTGGTATATATACACAATGGAATATTACTCAGCCATAAAAAGAATAAAATTATGGCATTTGTAGGTAAATGGATGATGTTGGAGACTGTTATGCTAAGTGAGATCAGCCAATCCCAAAAATCCAAAGGCCAAATGGTCTCACTGATAAATGAATGATGATGCATAATGTGGGGGGGAAGGGTGGCAAGAAGGGAGGAAGGATAGATAGCATAGAGGGAAGGGAGGGGTGGGGATGGGGTGGGGGGTAAAAATAATAACAGAAAGTGTGACAGATACCATTGCCCTGTGTACATGCATGAACGCACAGATGGTGTGACTCTACTTTGTGTACAACCAGTGAAACAATAGCTGTACTCCATTTGTGTTCAATGAATCAATAAGTAAATTTAAAAAAAAGGCTGCATGCGGTATGATACCATTTCTATAATATTCTTGAAACAACAAAATTAAAGAAATGGGGAACTGATTAATGGTTGTGAGAGGTTCAGGAAGGAGGTGAGGTGTGGAGGGGAAGGCAGGGGGCGTGGCGGCAATAAGGTGACATGAAGAATCCTTGTGGTGATGGAACCCTTCAGCATTTGGACCATGTTAATGTTAATGTTAATGTCATTATCCTGGTCTTGACACTGAGTGAAAGGAACACGAGACTACTTCATACTTTTTAAAAACTTCCTGTGAGTGAATCTGTGGTTATCTCAAAATAAAAGTTAATAGTTAAAACAAAACAATAAAAAAGGACCATGGCAAGGGAAATTCCACTGGATGAGCAGATGGTTGGACAGTGTGACTGATCATCCACTTTGTGCAGAGAGAAAAGTGGCCTGAGGTCCACCTGGATGTGCACACATACAGAAGCATTCATGCCAGTCGGTCCGTGTTTCAAAGGGGAGCAAAATGGACTTCTGGGATCAAGGAGTTCCAGGATGGTGGCACGCTGATGTGCCTATGGGAGTGGGCACAAACTGTGAAGGCCCTCTGGAAAGTAAAAAGCCAGGTCAACTTCGAATAGGAGTGGCATCAGCCACCCCAGTGCTGGCATGGTGGGAAGTGAATGAAGGCTCTGGACAGAGTCCCTGGCATAGTCCCCTCTCCACTCTGTGTGCTCCAGGAGTTGTGCTGCTGGTGCTCTATTCCCTCTCTCCCACCCCACACCTCCAAACAGCATCCCCAGAGCTGGCCGGATGTCCAGGCAATGGCCTTCATATGGACTCACACCAAGTAAGGCTGATCTAGCTCCTGCCACGGCTGAGTATCCAAACTGCCAGCAACAGAGATCTGTGCAGAATCCCCAGGATGAAGCTATACCTTGAGGAGACCAACCAGCCATGCTATAGCAAGTTGACTATACTAAACTTCCATTCTGGAGGGTCAGTGGCTTGTTTTTGTAGAATTAGACATGTACCCTGAATTTGACTTTTTTTTTTTTTTTCTGAATGCAGCTAAAATCAGCATCTCTGATACTTTTAAAAACAACTGTTCAGTCCGTTGGTATAATATTGCAGATGACATCATCAGATCTAGTTTCTGTCTCCAGAGCTCAGGGCAGGGATAGTGAGGTATGTTAGTTAGATTTCCATAGTTAACTTTCCATCCCTGTGACAAAATCAGGGGGATCCACTTTGTAGCAAAAGAGTTATAGGAGTGGGGCCAGGACCATGGGACCTGAGGGTCATACACTGTGCACCATCCAGAGATTACCAGGCTGAGGGAGTGTTGGAGCAGCTCACTGAAGGCACAGTTGAAGCACCAGCTTGGAGGCAATCGTCTGCAAGGATGGCTGCTCCCTCTATTTGCATCATATGATGCTGTGTCCCCATTAGGAAGAATGTGTTGATCTGGAAACCATGGCATGGAAGCCTCCTCGCATGACTCTCTCTGATCTCTTGGGAATTTGTACAACTCTAACTTCTGCAGAGGTAGAGATGGCAAGCATTCACCTCTGTGCCTGCGTTACTCCCTCTGTCTAGAACACTCCCCATTTCCCACTAGCCTGTTTAGATCACAGTTTAGGTATTACTCCCTCTGTGAGATCTTCCTGACCCTCAGTTTGGGCCAGGTGCCTTTTGAGGTGTCCCTGGTTCAGTGCCCTCTACTCTACATGCTCCAGTAACTGTACTCACCTATTATACTTTGGATCTAGAATGTTCCTAAAGGCTCATGCCTTGCAGGCTTGATCCGCAGGTAGGGGTGCTATTGGGAGGTTGAGGAAACCTTAGGAGGGAGGGCCTAGTTGGAGGAAGTAGGTCACTGCAGGTGTGTTCCTGAAGAGCACATCTTACCCTGGGTCCTGTCCTGCCTCCCTCTCTCTGCTTCTCAGTCACTGTGAGGTGAGCTGCTTTGCTTTACTACAGGCTCCACATCATGCGGTTCTGCTTCACCACAAGTCCTAGAGATGGGGTCAAGCAACTATGGACCAGAAACTGAAACCTCTGAAACCATGAGCCAAAATAAATCTTTCCTCTTTTAAATTGATTTTCTGAGGTATTTTGTCACAGGGGTGGAAAGTTAACTATGGAAACCTAACTAACATACCTCTCCATCCCTGCCCCCCATGCCAAACTGAGCTCTGGAGACAGAAACTAGATCGAATGCACTGACTGCTATATTCTCAGAGCTAACAGGATCCCGCAGAGAGTGGTGCTCAATGCTCAGTGTTAGTTGAATAACCAACAATATGTCAGATCAGGGGTCAGTGCATGTGAGGCTGGCCCGGGTCCTGCAAGCCACGCAGGTCTCCTGCCTACATGACCTCAGGCAGACAATGGGAAGGTCTTCTCCTCCAAATCGTGTCCTTCATGCCCAGCAGGGAGCCCTGCACTTTCTGCAGTCCTTCCCAGGCCACCGTTTTAGCAGCAGATCACATGCTGTCATTTAAGGACATGCCTATTTACTGGGGTTTGTGGTACAAAGTGAACGCAGATTATGTGATTACAAGGATCACATTTCACCATTTTCAGTTAATCTGGCCATAATTTAAAGCATGAATTGACCTCTTGTTTCCCTCTCTTTCCAGTGAGCAGGCTTTTCTAGACAAGACCTCAGGGGTCCCCTGCCTAATCTTGCCCACACACCCTTCACGCACTCCAACTGCATGTTTTCCTGCCCAAGTAGAGGGGCAGTTCTCTCTGTCAGTTTGCTAGGATGCTGCACGTGTGTACGTGTATTGGGAGAGGTATTTTCTGAGTCCTGTGTAAGCATCTTTGGGCTTGGCTGTGAATTGCTGTCTGCACACACTTGAAATTTACTCCACCATATCCATTTGCTTTTGCCCCCCACCCTTGTTTCCTAGATTCTTGTCTGCGCTGGACCCCAAGCACTCTCATCAGAGCCTTTGAACCTCTCCTCTCCTCTTGGTCAGCAGTGAGGCATACTCGTGTGGACCACAGGTTCTGAGCCAGGAGACACTTCTGAATCTCACTTCCTCCACTGGTCAGCCATGCAACTTTGCTCAAGTGGCTCAGCCTTTCTATATCCCACTTTCCTTGTTTGTACAGGGATTTAACAATGGTACCTATTCCATGGGACTTAAATGAGGTAATACAGGTGTGTTAAGGCAGTTTGCATTGCTGTGACCAATACACCCAACAAGAACAGCTCAGAGGAGGAAAAGGGTATTTTGGTTCATAGTTTCAGAGGTTCAGTCCATGGTCAGCTGACTCCATTGCTCTGGACCCAGGGTGAGGTGGAACATCATGGGAGAAGGGTGTGGCAAAGGAAAGTCATTAGACATGGCATCCAGGAAGCAGAAAGAGCTTGAGTCCAAGGAGAGAGGGATAATATAATTCTCAAGGGCATGCCCCCAGTGACCTGCTTCCTCTAGCCATAACCTATCTGCCTATAGTTACCACCCATAAATCCATCCAAATTATTAATCCATAAAATGGAATAATCCACCAGTTAGGTTAGAGTTCTCGTAATCTGTTCTTTGAACATTTTTGCATTGTTTCACATATGAACTTTTGGGGGACATCTCATATCCAAATCATGACAACAGGTAAACAGCCTGGTATATAGTAGGTGCTCAATAAATGTTAGCTTTTGCTATACAGTAGTTGCTCCCCTGCCTGTGGGAGCACATTTTAAGACCTGTGGTAGGTGCCTGAACCTCAGATAGTCCTGAACCTTGCACATAGCATGATTTTTCTTATACATACTACATATAATAATGTTTAATTTATAAATTAGTAAGAGAGTGACAACAAAGAATAGTAATAAAACAGAACAATTATAATAATATATCATAATAAAAGTTACTTAAAATGTATAAATTATTTCTGGAATTTTCCATTTATTATTTTCTGACCCTAGCTGACCTACAAAAGTGAGACCCTGGATAACTGTACCGAGCGGAACACATACTGAGGGGACCGCTGTATTGAGATCTAGCATGCTCCTCCCTTTTTCTATGTGACCTGGAGTCAGAAAGCTTGGGCTTCAGATTCTACTCTCCCACTTACGAGCTGTGTGGCCCTGGGTAGGTCCTTAGACTTTCTGACGGTTAGTGTTCTCATGTTTGAGAGGCACATGCATACCACCCTGGGGGTTTGGTGGGGATGAGAGATGCGTGTGAAAGTGCTCAGTGTGTGCAGTTGGCTTTGCAAATGGCATCGGGTGATGGTGAGGGCCGGGAGTCCCTGTGCTCCTCTCAGTGTCTCCTGCCAGCATGGTAGACTGGCTCTGTGGTGTGACAGCTCCCTCCAGCTACCACACCAGCACGTTAAACCCTCATCCCTTCCCCCTCCGCTTCCTGAGTCTTCTGTAACTTTGATTTTCTCAATATCCCCACCCCAAACAGGCACACTGGTCTGGGGACCGCCATCAATATTCAGGGATTTGAGGGGAGGTTGGAGCTTAGGTCTTTCTGAGGATTTGGTTTCCTGGCTGGATTGCTCTGATTTCTCTCACTGGTCTCACTGGGGTGTGGTGACCCCCATATCACCACAGTTTCACACAACAGGGGAATTTTGGTTCCTTGGAATCAGTAATTCAATTCCTTTATTTTCGGGAGGAAACCAAGGTACATACAATCCACATCGGGGCGTCCTTAGGTGTGGGCACTTTTCTTAGATTGGGGTCTCCAGAAGCAGATCCAGAGACAAGGATTCTTTTTCAAGTGATTCATTAAAGAAGACTCTGGAAGGAGTGAGGAAGCAGGACAGAGAAGGCGGAAGAGCCAAACCAGTGTGTCATTTCAGGCAGAATTCCATGGATGGTGGCTCTAACCTGATCGTATGAGGAATCTCAAAGTTTGTCAGAATGGAAACAAGATTCCTGATTATACCCCATCAGCCAATGGCTAGGGGTCACAAGGAGGTGGGAGAGGGAGTGGAGGGGCTGACTTACCAGGCACTGCTGGCTGTCTGCACCTTTGACAAGCAGCCAGGGAGAGATGGGTATGGTAACCGCAAAGTCACAGTGCTGGGGAGGGGCTGATGGAAATGGAAAGAAGGGTCCCTGGGTTCCTGGTAAGCACTGACAAGGTCTACCTTAGTTTTTATTCACTTTTTGGTCTTTCCTTCTCCACCGCCCCCCCCCTTATAGTTCCAGACACATAAGCAAGTATTCTTTAAATAATTTCCCTCATTTACTATTGATAGATATAAAAATTGGTATAGCCACTGGAGAAGCACTCTGGCTTTTTTCTACATTTGAAAAGCCTCCGCCCTGACAATTCTTCACCAATTCCCCACTCTTGCTATGTCTGAGAAGTCATCGACGAGAGTGTTCAGAGCACCGTAGCTCCAGACTGGGAACAATCCATGTGCTTATCAATAATCCCATAGGTATGTAAATTGTAGTGTCTCCACATGATGGAATACTATACAGTAAGGAAAGAAGCAAACTGCAGCTTCACACATGTGAATCTCAAGTACATATCAAGTGTAAGAAATTATAACACAAAAACACACAAAATTTTATTTTATAAAGTTTAAAAAATAGACAAAAGTAAGCTAAAATTTTGCTCATATCAAGAGGAAACCTTTAAAACAATACAAAGTAGTAATGACCATGACTGGCTTTCTTCAGAAGGTGAGGGTTGGAGAGGAAGTTATTGGAGAATTTGGCTCTAGGGTGCTGGTCTTGTTTGTGTTTCTTTCCTGGAGAGTGGTTACAACAAAGTTTGCTTTTGGGATAGGTCATCTAGATCTCCGTATTGTAAACTTCTCTGTGTGATATATTCCATAATCAAAAAGGGTTAAGATATCTAGAATTACTTTAAAAAATTTTTAATTCCTATCCCTCCATTATTTTTGCCTTTTCATTGTAGAAAACATATATAACAAAAAGTTTCACCATTTTAAGTGTGCATTGATGATATTGAATACATACCTGATGTTGGACAACATGCCCACTCTCCATTTCCAGAACTTTTTCATCACCCCAAATGGAAACTCTGTACCCATTAAGCCATGTTTTGCCATTCCCTGCCCCCAACCCCTGTTTTCCTCTGTTCTAGTTTCTATGTCTAGACATTGGCTTCTTCTAGTCACCTCATGTAAACAGAATCATGCAATGTCTGCCCTTTGGGTGTGGATCATTTCTCTTAGCATGTTTTCAACATTTATTCCTGTGATGGTATGTATAGGAATTTCATTATTTTTTTATTGCTAAATAATACTCCATTGCATGTATACACCTCATTTTGTTTTTGTACTGGTGGATGCTCAGGCTATTTCAGCTTTTGATTTGTTGTGAATAATGCTGCTACGAACATGTGTGTATTCTTTGAATCTCTGATTTCAGTTCTTTTGAGTATATGACCATAAATAGACTTGCTGGAACTCTTACTGTTAGGCCAAAAGAATGGACTTCTCCTCTTCCCAGGAATTTTTGCATGATTCCCTGTGCATGGGAGGGGTGGATACTGGAGGGGTTGATGAGGCAAGGCAGTGAGAGAAGCTCCCAGCTTCAGTCACCTATGACCCAAGCAGAAGCTGAGTGGAAGATGGGATTCTTGAGTTCTGTGCTTTTCTACTATCCATAATCAAGCATGTGGCCCCCACTCTCTGTGCCCACAGACCCACTATTGCAAGGCAACCAGACTCCCTTAATCAGGAGGAGAATAGACCTCAGAGGCATCTTGACAAAGATAAAAAAAGAAAAAACTGGGAGGGGAGTTGAACTGAGAAACAAACGAACTCAGTGCTTCTCCCTGGCTAGGGAGGAAGGAGGTGGGGGTAGATGAGGAAGAGGTCCAGAGGGAAGGCAAGGGGCGGGAAAGGAGAAGGGGGAAGGAGCAGAAGGATGGGAGCTGGCGGAAGTAGAAGAGGACAAAGAGAAGAGAGAGTAGAGGGTGGAGAAGAATATTTTCCAGAAGGTACAGGAAGGGACAAGCTGGCTTCTGAGGTAGCAGCCTCTGGTGCCGCTGCTGGATTCCAGAGGAAAAAACAGCCCGTCACTCTCGGTGACTGGCACTCTACTTTATGGGGTCTGAAAGCATCAGCGCAGAGGCACTGACAGAAACAGGCGTATTTAAATCAGTGAAACAGAACAGTCCTCAGCCTGACCCTCCTAAAGCACGTTCCCATCTAATATATTATTGACAAGGCTGACTTTTATCAAGACATTCTGGCCTAGTGTGCAATAAATGCATATCATCCTCTCTTTATCACCCATTACCTCATTAAAATAATTGTCTTAATTTCATTGTTAAAGTGATTAATAGGGCAAGTGTCAAAAGAAATTAATACTCAAAAGGAAGAATAACTGTAGCCAAAAAATAACTCCTCTGAATTGGTTTGGTGGTAAAGTTAGAAATTTTGTAGTTAATGAGCCTTAGAGAGTTAAATATAGGATAGTCCAGGAGAGTGGCCAACTGTTAGAGACAAGACACCAGGGCTGGGCAGCGTGGCGAGCTGTCCACACATCTGTGCCCACTCACGGTGAGCTCATGGAGGGGAGGATGCCCTACAGCCTCTCTGACCCCAGGGTGCCCAGGATGGCACCTGCCCTTGCATGGGGGTGGGAACTCAGAACTCTGCTCAGCCTCGAGCTCCCTGTGAGCTCCTGCAGGGCAGGCTGCAGTGCTCTTGCCAAGTGAGGTCCTAGACGAGGCAGGCAGAGCTATCCAAAATAGAATCGGGAACAGCCCAGGCACAGGCTGGTGTGCACTCCCTCCCTCTGCGCTGCAGAAGGGAAGTCAGGGTTTCCTTTGCTCTTCTGTGTCCAGCCATGCTCCTGCTACCTGGTGGCTGGGGTCTTAAGAATTCCTGTTGCCTGACCAGGCACCTGAAGAGGCAGCTCCAGGGCAGAACTGGTAGCAGGGGTCTAGAGGGCTGTTCGGGACCAGCTCATCCATCTCCAGTGGAGATCTGCAGATGGGGAATTGTGTTTCCCTGGGATAATTTCCTCACTCCTTCATTCCTCTCATGTTTGGGAAGCTCTGAGAATAGAGCAGGTTCTCCTTTAAAGAGTTGGGCATACACAAATAGAAAGATTTGGCCCTTTAACTCCAAGAGTTTCTAGTTTGGTGGAGACAAAGACCCATGCAAACATAATTACTCCACAAGCATTGTCTGTTTAATGCTAGCTCTCTTGGAGATTATTTATGTACAAATTTTTCATATTCTTTTTATTTTATTTTATTTTTTGGTACCAAGGATTGAACCCAGGGGTGCTTAACCACCGAGCCACATCCCCAGTCCTTTTTTGTATTTTTTTTTTTAATGTATGATGGTCTTTACTTACAATTTTATTGGCAAAAAATAAGAGGGAAAACTTAGTGTATCACAGGGCATTGTAGCTGATCCTATCAGGTTAAAGAAGTTCCATTTTAAATGTTCATCCAGTTGTCTAAAGATACAATACTGAGTCTGCAGATGCGGTTTCCTTTATGAAGCACAGTGCCCATGTTTTAGGCAGTCTTTAAAACATAAATACAATGGAAAGGAAACCACTCATTAAGAGCTGCATCAAGTTAGGGGTATTTTAATTGATGTTGTTCCTGGTAATAGTACATGCCCGATGAAAACCAAAAGCTGGAAAAGCAGTTACACTTCCTACTTGAGTGGACAGTTATGACAATCAATCATTTCTGTAATGACCATTATATTTTCAATTTATCATGAACTACTTTGAACTTAATATGAGACGTAGTCAAAGTCGGAAGAAAAGATGTAGGGAGATTATTCCTTTTCTGGAGGAGAGTAAGCACTCCACCCTTTTAGTATTTTTATTAGAGACAGTGTCTCACTGAGTTGCTTACAGTCTTGCTAAGTTGCTGAGGGTGACTTTGAACTCTCGATCCTCCTGAGCCCCTGGGATCACATTTGTGTGCTACTACCTACCACACCTGGCTTTTTTTCCCCTATTTTTAAAGTTCCTATATACCCTCAGCCAATAAAAACTTCTCAAAAGATCTCTCTGTGTGCCTTTGTCACTCCTTGTCCTACAAATATCCACAACTAATGACTTGTCGTGTGTGCTCCTTGTTCTGTTTGATGTTCCTCTAGCCTCTGTGTCTCTGAAAACAATTTCGATAGGTAGTGGATCACCAGAGTGTTCAGGGATCATGGCCCTGATGCAGAGAAATAGGAACCTCACTGGGGGGTGTGAAAGGGAGAGTTTCACTGGCTCAAGGGACCTTCCAGGAAATGCGTGAAGGTAGGCAGACTGTTAGGGAGCATAGAAGACCTCTGACATGGGGCAGGGCATCACAGATGTCACTGTAGCCTGGGGCTGTGTTGCCAAAAGTTGTGTGAAAAAAGCTGGAAGAAACTTTGGCCTGAGGCAGGTCATGACTTTAGAGGATGTGAAGAGGGTAGACTAGCACCCAGGTCCTGGAGCTACGTCCACCAAGGCAGTGCTGAGCGCACCCAGCATGCTGCCGCAGGTGGTACCAAGTACCAGCCTCCAGATCAAGATCAGCTTGAATCTGATCTGCAGGTCTGATTCAAGTGTAAGGTTTTGGAAGGCTGGGCTTTTGAAGTCCACGTTGGCCTCTTTTCTGAGGCTTTTGGAGAGCTCCTGTGATAACATGAGTTACTAACATATAAAGTCAATGTATCAACATCAGAGATACAAATAGGTACTCCATTAAGATTTGCTTCCCACCTTTTGACCCAGTTATCCCACTCCTCTGTTTATACCCAAAGGACTTAAAATTAGCATACTACAGTAACACAGCCACATTAGTGTTTATAGTGACTCAATTCACAATAGCTAGACTGTGGAACCAACCTAGATGCCCTTCAACAGATGAATGGATAAAGAAGCTGTGGTATATATACACAATGGAATACTATTCAGTTATAAAGAAGAATAATATTATGGCATTTGTAGATAAATAAATGGAATTAGAGAATATCATGCTAAGTGAAATAAGCCAATCTCAAAAACCAAAGGCTGAATGTTTTCCCTGATGATGATATATAATCGGGCTGTGGGGCGTGGAGTGGTGAGAGAAGAATGGAGGAACTTTAGATTACATAGAGGGAAATGAGAGGGGGAGTGGGTGGGGGCATGAAAGATGGTGGAATGAGACAGACATCATTACCTTATGTACATGTATGATTACATAAATGGTATGAATCTACATTGTGCACAACCATAGAAATGAAAAGTTGTACCCCATTTGTGTACAATGAATCAAAATGAAGCCTGTAAAAATTAAAATAAATTCCCTTTGAAATGTGGATATGGAGATAATCTAGTATATGGAAATTGAAATGAAAGTTCTATATGCTTTATATGTTAAAATTCTACCACTCCATTGAAGAATGAATATATATTTGTTATGACAAGATTAAAATGATGTAGTAGTTCATGGCCACTGTGAAAGCTATTACCTTTATGGGCAAATACATGATTCAGAACCTTAAGAGTTACATGGAAGACAAAACAGAAAATGTGTTCGTTGAAAAACTTCAGGAAGAAATTTCTATCTTTTTTGCACAAAGAAACATTTGTAAAAATTTAAATAATAATAAAAGCTGAATATAGAGATTGGGTTATGTCATAATTCTTATCTTTTGTAAAGTTGTTTGCAGTTTTAGCATTCATCACATTAATGAAAATGACCTTTAAAATTTGTATTCAGTGTTTCCTTTTTAAATTCCATTTACACAAAGAACCTTTCCTATTGCAAATTCTTCACATTTTGGGTTTGAATTAAAAGTTGTATGTCAATCTCAGGATTCTATGTAAAACTAAAAAATCATGTGCAACAATATTCATGATAACTATCTTCTGTTGAGACATCATAAAAAATGAGCATGAAAAGAAAACACATATTGGAAATAAATGAAGCACACCATAAGTGTAAAAGTCCTACTCTTCCATTCACCCCAGTTGGAAATGAGCATCCCTCAGAAGTTCAGGGACTATGACAGTTTGAGACAGTTCCTTGCTCCTGAATCATAATGGCAAACCTTTAAAAGTTAACAGCTACAAGTTTTAGTGATGCAATTATAATGATTATTGCTAGTAGCATTTCAGGTTTTTCCCCAAATTCCATGTAACATTTGGTTCTGTCCCAATGTTAACTTTAACATTTGGTGTTTGGTTCCAATACGAATTCTGTTAGTCTACTCCTGCCCAGCATGCTGGTAACAGGGACGATGCTGTGCCTTAGAGTCTGGGAGAAGTAGGAACAGCCTTCTCTAGAAGCCAAAATGGAAACCAGTGGGATGAATTCAAAGTTTTCCCAGAGAACAAGATAGGGTAGCACATTCTAGGAAGAGGGGATAGTTAAAAAACGTTTTGAATGCCTTTGAATGTTAGCACTGCTTTGGTATTTTCTACACGTTAGTTTCTTTAATCTGGAACCAATGGGGTTCAGTAGGTATTCTTTTCTCCATTTTGTCAAGGCATGGAGGAACTCAGGGAGGGCAGTGACTGCCTTCTGCTACCATGACAGTGGCTCCAGAAGATTCTCCCAGACTAGGGGACTTTAGAGGATTGCCTAAAAATGCCATGGTCCATACCCCAAACTCTCCTGCTAACTAAGTTACCGTACCAGGAGGGCCTGCCCTGGGGCCAGAGGCATTGCTGAGTGAGCCCCAACTTTATTTGCCTGAGGCATGGTTCCTTGCAGACTGAGTGCCTATGATTTTGTTTCTAACCTGTCCCCTTATTCTTAACATCACTCAGGAGCCAATTCCACCAGGCCACCATTTTCTCTTCCCTGTCAGGCCCAGGGGAAAGGTGTCTCAGGCGTTATCAGAGTCCTTGGCTTGCTTTGTGGCCACGCCTTCTGGACCTGCCCAGTGGGTCACCCTCTAATGGCCTTCTTCTCCTCAGAGGCTTCTTTTTTCTAGGGGTTTTTCTTTTTTCCTCCCGGAGAAGGCCTGCTGCCTGGCACAGCTATTGTGTTTGGAAATGAGCCTCCTGGGTTGGTGAATAAATTGCATTTTATCCCTCCCTGTCACTTCTGGTTGGGGGAGCTGAAAGCAGAAGGAGGAGATGAAAGCAGAAACTTCAAAAGCGCTTCTTCTGACACAGAGCTGACTTTCTCATTTCCAAGCCAGGCTGGCTGTGCTAAACCCAGCCTCTTGGAAGCAGTGGCAGGAGCAGCACTTCAACTATCTTAGAGAGTCTTCTTGGTCTCCCCAGTGCAAGGTCTCCTGGAGGATGGGCCTTTAAGACTGAGCACCTGGTGGTCACCATCTTCAGCAAATCAGCAGAAGGATAGGGTTCAATAAGCTTCAAAATATTGCTGGTGGCAGGTGACTGTTCTCTTCTGAGGGAGAAGCTGGTCCCCTGTCTGGAGTATCTGGGCACTTCCATTTGTGTTGTAATATCAACCATCTACAGAGACCTTGCAAGATCCACTGGGGGTAAACGAGGGCTCTGACAGGTGGGCCCCAGTTACTCTCCTCTCCCTACACCGCCCAGCCCTTGCTTTTGTGCTCCAGGCTGCACAGTCTCTCAGGTAAAGTTCCACAGTCTGCTCTCTTTCTGCACAGATGGGCAGAGACTGGGATTTGGGGACTAGGAAATCAGTCACCCAGTGATCCAGCCCACACCAGGCAGGTGGGGAATAGTCTCCCTGAGCCCAGATTCCGAAGAGCAGAGCCTTTTCCATCACCACTGGAAGCCCAGTGAGCTGGCTTCTTCAATTGGTTGGGTTCCCCCAAAGTTGCCCAACCTGACAAAGCCATGGGAATCTCCATCTTCAGGTTGGCTTCCATTCCTCTCAGGAGCAGCCCGTGTCTTACGAAATCCTTCATGATGCAACTTCTGAGTATATCCAGAACTTAGTAAGGTGTTGTGTGCAGAGATTTAAAAAAGTATCCTAGCTGGAAGGCAGCATGTGCAGAGTTAACAGCTTGACTTTAGAGAACTGAGAGTCAAATATTAGTTCTGCAAGTACTAGTTGGAGCTGGGTAGTATGGAAATTAGGATCAGTATTCACATCTATAAATAGGGAGAATAGTGGTACCTAACTCATAGTTGTTGAGAAGATTGGGATGGAATGCCCAGCCCAATAGCTGGCATAATTTGATGTTTAATATGGTTATTTTTTAATCATTTTTGATGTGCTCACTTGAGAGGGCATAACTTAGTGGAAAAGTCATAAATTTTGGTGATGAAGGAATCAGGCTTCCACCGCACTTCAGTCTTTTGGTTATTGTATGATCTGGAGCAAGTTGCTTACTACAAACACCACCACTGCTCAGGAAGGGCTTCCTATGTACTGCCTTGCCTGGGCACCATCTTATTGATCTCTACTATGGGGTAAGTCAAGGTTTTGCTCAAGGTTTTGCTGCCGGAAGAGCAGAGATGAGACTGGACGTCAACTTTGTGAACTCAGACAGTGCTAGTAATCATGGCACCTCCCCAGTGTATAATTTCCCCTAGTGTCTGTGAATTCAGTTTCCTCAGCTATAAAATACGGTGATAATGCTATTTCTTAGGTTTAAGAGGAGAAGATAACATCACATTCTTCAACAAATAGGGACTTTCCTGGTGTGATCACTTTAGGAAGCAACATTTTATATTAACAATTTCAAGGTACAGAGTCATAGGCCCTGGGAGTGGAAGGAGACTTTATAGGTCATTGACTCCAACCTCCTTCAACTCTGATAGTCAGAAAGGAGACAGCTGGCAGGCCTGGCATGGCCTGGCTGATTTCCCAGAGAGGGAAGAACAGAATGTTCCAGAAGATGAAGATGTCCAACCGGGACATGAAGATTGTATTAGGAAAATTTATGGAGGTCAGTTGCTAGGGCTTCCAGCTTTTACATTCCCACTGCAGGACTCATCCTGGTTGGAGAGGACCCATGCTGCATTTGCAGTGGTGCTGTGAGTTTTGTCACTCAGGGACATACCCCGGACTGGTCTTCACCTTGCTCAGATTCCCTCACAACCTGATGACCCTGGAGCCAGTGTCTCCTGGGATCCCACTCACCTGTCCTCTCTTCAGGAGCCTTCTCTGAGCTGGGACAATGGCTTCTGTCTTGCTGGTAAGTAAAGAAGTAACCAGGGGGTGCTGTGGCTCTTTATTGATGGGGTGGGAGGCTGAGTACAAGAGAACAGGAGGGTCCCTTCCAACACTGGACATGACCTCCTCTTTGACTATAACCATATCTTGCCCCTCTCCCTGGGGAGGGTTGGACACCTGTCCAGCCTCAGTTGCTGGAGGTTTAGAGGGACAGCAGAAGCTATGTGAAACAGAGAGCTGCCATACATCACCACAAGTGACAAATTCACAGGAGCAGAAGGAAAAAGAGCTTTGAATACTGATGGCTATGCAGCTGCAAGAAATGAAGTTTCTAGAATTGCAATGAGCACCCTCGTGTTGGAGTTTTATGTCATTTGCTTTCAATTCCATTTACAGTTATTTCTTGTTTTTATATCATGTTTTATTGAAATCCATTTTTTACTTTAATGCTTGAGGCTCAGTCATGGATCTTTCCCCCCTTACCCCATCGTTTGCCTCCTGAGCAGTGAAGGTTCCATATTATGCAAAAATAAAGGAAAGGTTTTGAAACTCTGTGGGGCTTTTGTCCCTGTCTGTATTTCTCAGTGGTGAATATTTACTTTTCTGAAACCAGGCGAGGGATGCAGCCAGGCAAACGGGCTATACTTCAGGATCCACAAGCAGGTTCTCTGGTGTTCTGGGGCAGAGGCCAGTTCCTCTCCTGCTTTTGTAACTCTCTAGGGAACTCATCCAGGCCTGTGCTCACAGTAGGTTCTATGTATGTGACCACCTGATGACTGAGAGCAGAGTAGATTTTTCCCTACCTTGAACTGCAGGTCCTTTAAGTAGAAAAAGAGAAAAAACAGAAACATGGTCTTTGAGACTCTGGGACAAACCAGAGCATGTAGAAAGTGGAACCAAGGTAGGGATCAGAACCATCTCCAATTCCTGCTCTCTCACCCATCCTTCATGTTATCTTATCAGGGAGGTTGCCAGGGCCTCCCAATGGGCTCCCTGCCTCCATCCACTCTCTCAGCACAGGGTGATGCTCCTAAATTCCACAATATCAAGGGTCTCTTGAGCTCAAAACCTCCAGGGCTTCCCCATGCCTGACAACCTCGGTGTGAGTCTCAGGATCCCCTTGCAGGTCCCCTGACTCTTCACTGCTCTGGCCCATGCCAGGCCACTTCTACCTCCTTACTGTCCTCTCCATGCAGAATGGCTTCTGTCCTGGTCTTTCTTTCCTATCCCAACCCCCTCAGAAAGCCTTCCTGGCCCACTCTGGCTTCCCATGCCCTTATCTAAACTGTGGCTATTTGGGCATTTTGTCACATATCTCATGTCACTATTAACTGCAAACTGAGTGGCTTACCTCCTGATGGAGTTTGCATAAGAAAGTTGTAAACAGAATCTGAATATGGATCCCCATAGGCTGTGTTATTTTATAATATTTGGTCTGTGTAATCTTAAGCAACTCAGTTAATCTCTTGTGATTCGGTTTCCTCATCCATAAATTGGAGACCATAACAGAGCCCAGCTCATAAGGGTGCTGTGAAAATTAAATGAGTTAATATGTAGAGAGAACAGTGTCTGCCGCCTAAGTAAATGGTATGCAAATATAAGTTTTTATTATTACTAGTTCCAAATAACAGAAATAGCTCAAGACAGCTCACATTTTAAAGGATAATCTATTCGCGTATACTGAAGGTTACACAAATGTCTTGTAGAACCCAAGGGCAAGGATGTATCTGGGCCTCAGGTCAGGTGGGCACTGCTGCCAGTTAAGGATTTGTTTCTGATTATCCCATAAAGCTCATCCTCCTTCCCTGCTTCTTGTGCCTCCAGCAGGAAACATATTCCCCTGCAGCTCTTGAGTTACTGGTCCAGCCATATGGGAAGAGTGACACTTGCCTCACTAATTCCTGGGGAAATATTCTGATGGACCCAGTTTGGGTCAGAAACTCAACATTCATCAAATCAACTCTATCTAAGGGGGTAGGAAGGGGCCCTGTTGTTCACTGTTCACAGTGCTTCAGGGTTGTGTATGGGTGTGGAGTGTGTTCACTGAGGGAAATGAACCTCTCAGTCATTCACACTGTGTCTTCTACTAGTGCAGAGGGGGCTGTCTATACTTCCTTTCATCAGTTTATATGAAGCACAAGATGTCTCACATAGCAGTGCTGATTATAGATGAACTTAAGTTGAGACGTAGTCTCAAAATACTTAGGACCGCAGCTCACTGGGTCGACTCGTTGAAGTTTGGAATAAGTTAGAAGTTTCTAGAGCTCCCTTGGGCTTGAAGCAATGAGACAAAGCTCTTTCCTGCTTCTCCTTGCATCCCTCTCCCCACCTCTGCCATGTGCCAAGGCACTGGTCAGTGAGATCAGCATCAATGAGCTCAAATTATAATCAGAACATTGGAAATATGCAGTTAGCAACGGGTCTCTTTGTCCAGACAGCCAGCAGAGGCTAGTACCTCCCACTCAACTGGGCTTGACCTCCTTCTCACAATGAATGGTCTATCAGGCCACAGGCAATGAAAGTTTCCTTCGGGCACTGACCCCATGGGTGTCAGCCTGGGGGTTCTGAGCAGTGTGTGGACAGAGGAGGCGTTGAAAAGGATGCCTGGGCTTAGGTCACTCTTATGGGTAAGATTAGACTCTAGGGAACTGTGAGGATTATACTTATGAAACTATCTCTTTTACCCTTGGCCCCAAATGATCCGGTTTTCCACACCCTGCCTATTCACATCAACAGAGGAAAAAGCCCACAGGCTTCTTGCTCCTCTCCCACTTAGATTCCTCTCACAGGGCTGCAGTTCTCAGCCTTGGCTGCAAATTAGAATCAGGAAGAGTTTCGAAAAATCCTAACTCCTGAGCAGCATCCCAGACCAATGAAATCAGATTCTCTGTGGATAAGACCAAGTATCCATCAGTATTTGTTTTTAAAGCTCCCCAGGTGGTTCTAGTGTGCAGCCAAAGTCGAAAGCTTCTGTGTGGGTGTTTGTTCTTTCACAGGACCCCAAGCACACTTGGAGAATGGAGAACATATATCACCAGCTGTATCTGCCTCCACCTTCTCTGGCTCAAGCCTCTCTTATGTGTGCCCTCTCAGGAATAACTGGTGGACGTGTGAAGAATGTTACACCTTCTGACTTTGTCCCCTCCTTCCCAAATTCCTTATAATAATTATGAACTCTTATCTCCTCCAACCTTGGATCAGAACTTGGTTTATTGTTTGTCTCTCATCTGAGGACCTTCACTGCATGCCGACACTTCATTTGTGCCACAATAATTGGTTTGGATTGCTTTCTAAAAATATTGTTCATAGTAAGCTTCTTGAGAATTGGAAGAATCATGGGTTCAACTATTTTTCTTTGAACAAGAACAAATAAAAAATTATCCTTCCAGAGTGCCTAGCAAAATGTTGACTACCAGTAAATGTGGTTGCCCAAAGGCAGAGGAAGGAGGGTACTGGCTAAGGGAAGTTTAGGTGGAGGCTTATGAAAGCTGCAGGTTCTACTGCCTCTCTCACTCCAGGATTGCATTACACTAGCAATAGGGAAAGAAAATGTCCATACTCTTCTGCCTCAGGAGGATGACTTTTCTTATATTTTGAATGGTAATTTTTAGAAGAACTCTGGAAATGTGTGCTGGGGAGGTTTATGAATGTCAGTCACAAATAGGATGTTATGGTTTAGATATGAGATGTTCCCCAAAAACTCATGTGTGAGACAATGCAAGAAAATTTAAAGGTGAAATGATTGGACAAGGGGATCCTAAACCTAATTGGTGCATTAATCCCTTGATAGGAATTAACTGGGTGGTAATTGTAGACAGGTAGATTGGGTCATTGGGGGCATGCCTTTGGGGTTTTTATTTTGTCATTTGGGAGTGGAGTGCCTCTCTCTCTCTCTCTCTCTCTCTCTCTCTCTCTCTCTCTCTCTTTGCTTTCTGGAACCATGTCCCCAACTGCTTTCCTCCTCCATCCTCTTCTGTCATGAAGAGGCCTGGGGCCCTGAGGAATGGAGTCAGCCATCTATAGACTGAGACCTCTGAAACCATGAGCCCCCCAAAACACTTTTCCTCCTCTAAAATTGTTCTTCAGGTCTTTTGGTTACAGCAATAAAAAAGAAAAAAACTGACTAAAGCATAGGGAAAGCTTAATAATAATAGCTACCACCCGTTGAGAACTCAATTTTGTGTCTGATGCTTTACATACCCGAGTTCACAGTGGTAGCAATATTTAAACATTTCTAAAGTTCAGAAAGTCTATTTGCCCAGGGTAAATGACAGAGCTCCAAAGAATTGTGCAGTTTTTAGCAAGCAGGGTACATTCCAAAACAGACTTCAGGTAGAGAGGAAGACCAGGCAGAGGCATTTGTACTCACTCCCAATCAACCTGCTCCTTTACATTTAAGGAAAGTAGCCTAGGCAAAGGTCTGCCTGTTGCCCTGGGGTGGTCTACATTGTTTTCTTCTTAGTGGGGGACACAAAGTCACATTATTAAGTAACTTTGGGTATACAGAAGTCAAAGATATAATCTAACTGTATTTGCATATAATCATCATTATAGTGATATCATCATCATCATCATCATCATCATCATCATCATCACCATCATCGTTTCCTAGGTGGGGGACAAATTGGTTCCAAGTAGTAGAAACCAACTCAAGCTAGTGTAGGAGAAATACTGCCAGGCTTCAGAGTTATCTCATAACAGCCAAAGAAAAAAATGTAGCTGGGCCTCAAGCAAGGTCTGGCTGCTGTTGGCATGCTCTCTCTTCCTTCTCTGTTCTCTGCTTTTCTCCCTAAGTCTCTTCTGGGGTCTTCCAGCCAGTTTCCTCTTCCTGGTCCATACTGTACAATGTATAGTTTGCAAGTTATCATCCCCGCCACCTGACTAGTTGAATTTCTCTCTTGCCCCATTTCTACAGATATAAGGTGTCCCCCAAAAGCTCATGTGTGAGACAATGTAAGAAAGTTTAGAGGTGAAATGATTGGGTTAGGAGAGTCTAAATCCAATCAGTGAATTAATCCCTGGACAGAGATTAACTGAAGTATGGAATGAGTTAGAGGTTTCTAGTGCTCCCTTGGGCTTGAAGCAATGAGACAATGCTCATTCCTGCTTCTCCTTCCAACCCTCTCCCCACCCCTGCCATGTGCCAAGACACTGGTCAGTGAGATCAGCATCATTAAGCTCAAATTATAATCAGAACTTTAAAAATATGCTGTTACCAACAGTCTCTTTGTCCAGATAGCCAGCAGAGGCTAGTTCCTCCCACTCAACTGGACTTGAAGCCCCCAGCTGGCCCGTGCCAGGCTGCATACCTCCCAGTGGCATTTGTTTCCATCAGGTTGGCCAGTGGGGTTCTGAAATGGGGATACCCTCATTTCTGGGTAGGAAGAATGTTATTAGAGAAAGGGGGAAAGGCTGCATAAAAGTTGTCCCAACTAATAATAATGGCATACACTGTGATTTATCAATCCAGTTATGAGGTTAAGGGTTTTATATTTATCTCTAGTTTCATAACAATCATTCCAGGTAGGTATTGCTATTCCCCTTTCACAGAGGAAAAAACAAAACAAAACAGAGGGAATTGGAAATGATCAGACCCTGAGACCCTGCTCCTGGAGGAGGATCCAACTCTTGTGAAAGTTTTTTCTTTCGGGAGATCAAGTTGGGCTGTATGTCAGGTGTGTTTTATTCAGTGTTTGCTCCTAGCTGTGGTGTGCCTGTGTGTGCGCCTCTGTGGGTGTGTTGTACTTACTCTTGCCTTGCTGTGTCCTGAGATTCTGAGAATGCTCATTTTTCGGTGGGGAGAGAATGTTCAGCTTGAGCCTGCCAGCCTGAGTCAGCCAGAGCCAGAGACCTGGCAGCCTTGGACAAAGACTCTCTGTATTCTCCAGGAATGTGGTGACCTCAGCATGGCTTTCCTCCGCTGGCCTGGGTTTGTATTGAGCAGAAGGGAGGGAGATTTGGGTTTGGGGCTTAGTGCCCAGTTCTTTGGGACTGTTGGTCACGTACTCCATCCCCTTTTCTTCCTCCTCAAAAGCCACTGAACCGGACCTCAGGCTCTAGTGTCATTGCTGTGAGGCTGAAATGGAGTTTGGGCTGGGGCTAGAGGTCCCAGCAGACAGGGGAGCAGGGAGGGCAGAGTAGAAGGACCAGTGGCTGGAGAAGGAAACCGGGTTTGGGTCTGGCTTTCTTGTAGGGTTCTCTTCAGATCATACCAGTACTTGAAATTTCAGTTGTCCTGCTCAGGAATGTGAATGGCCAGGTGATCTTAATGAGGCGCCCTGGAAAGCTAAGGTCCTGCTCTTTGCCTGTTCTCATCCTTCCCTCTGTCCTGTGAGGAAAACCTCAACATAGTGAGCATGGCAGGTGGAGGTGGCAGCCTTCTTCAGGTGTTGTATGGGGCACAGGTACAAACGCTACCACCTGGGCACAGGGTTAGGCTGGAGCCGGAGGAGTGTAGGTGTGGGTGAAACCAGCTTTATTTTGGGTTTGACAAGAAGGTTGTGGACTACCTGTATCACTGTCATCTTTAGGTCTTGGTTTCCTCAGCCGTCTAGGTGGCTCCAAGGTTTCTTTCAGCTGTAACATACCAGAGATGGCTCCTAAAGCTGGAGGAGCCCCAGCCATCACTTCTGCTCTGGGCCCAGTGCTTCAAACACTCCCATTTCTAATTCATAACGTTCCAATTGTTAGAGCAAGAGGAAGATAAAGAATATCAGTGGTGTGTGTGCGTGTGTGTGCGTGCATGTGTGTGTGTGTGTGTGTGTGTGTGTGTGTGTGTATGAGTGAGAGACAGAGACAGAAAAATTGAGAAATGGATGGTGGGGAAGAGAAGGCATGAGAATGAGAATCAGAATGGCATTCCAGGAATCTGTCACGAGTTAATTGGTTCTCATAAACCAAAGCCATCAACCCTTCTGCAGAAAATGCAAGTCCCAGTAATAAACCAGAAGTGATGGTATGAATGGTTTTTAAATCCTTCATATTTCAGGCCACAAGCACCCTGTTTGGCCCCAGAGTTTGATACAAATGCTGCCTTAGAGATCACAGCCTGTTTCTGCCAAGTCTCTTGGCCAATGGGGACACTGGGCCTCAGCAGCCCAGGCTTATGTTGACAGCTCCTGTTGGTGTCATGCCACTGCTAGTGTCCCTCATCACAATCCTACTTCATGGTGGTCTTTTGAAAAGCGTCATAGCTTTTGACTCAGAGTCAAAGGTAAATTACATTTGCCATAAATACATGTATTTGTGAAGTGTAGCTCCTTCCCAAGGAGTAGTTCCTGTTCAGAGGCTACCTTGCAATTGGAGCAAGAACCTGGCGTATTCCGGTGGGTACCACTTCTTTATAATTTGTAAATGGTATTTTATTGGAACACTTAAAAGGATTAGTTGAGAAGAACTGACCTCACATTTGACGATAAACTGTACACAGACATCAAACTACAAGACAGTCAATTTCAAAAAAGTAGTCAGATGGAATAAACTGGTAGGCTGGATGGTGGGGGAAATAGAAGAGGCCAAGAGCTGTCCCTGATCTGGCCTTCACCTGATCCTGATTCTGAGTGTGTTGCACCCCAGTCTGCCCCAAACCAGAAAGACCCTGTTTGGGCATCAGGAACGATACCAGATTGCAGAGCTTTCTCGGTGTCTCTTGGCAGATGCTCAATTTTGAATGCATATAAGAAGCTGCTTTGACCAAATAGGATCCATCAATAACACCATTTTCCTCTTTCCCCTTCAATTTTCACTCCCAATTGTTAGTACATAGGCCTCCACACTGGGGGCATCTCAGAAGAGACAACTCCCAAATAAAAAAGCCTCTGGAAAATCCTTTTTTTTAAGTGTGTCTTTGTTGGTGATATGAGGGCTTTTAGGATCTCCCAGGGTATTTGTTAGAATGCTACCTACCTACTAAATTTAATGATGTGTGTGGAACACTTCCCATTTTATTTCAAAGCCCTTTTCTCTATGCTTTCTTTATCTCCTTTTGAATCAATTCTATCATTTCTGGCCCTTCTCCCTCCCATCCCAGCTCCTCCACTACATATATATCCTGCCTAAAGTGACTGAATTTTAAAAAGTTGCCTCTTACAGCAAATTCCACATTGCTAATACTTTATTGTTCATTTCTTCTTAATTCAATTGTGTGAAGGAAGTTACTACAAAATGCAGTGGGATCCTGCCTCATTTATTTACAAAGCCAATCCTTAAGGCAAGACTAGCTACACATAGGAAATTGAAAAATTTGCTTGGTTTGAGTGAGTTAAAATTATACGAGTTAAAATTTCATATGTCTGGCCAGGTGCTGTGGTGCATGTCTATAATCCCAGCCAGCCTCTCAGGAGCCTGAGGCAGGAGGATCGCAAGTTCAAAGCCAGCCTCAGCAACCTAGTGAGGCCCTAAGCAACTCAGTGAGACTCTGTCTCTAAATAAAATACAAAGAATGGGCTGGGGATGTGACTCAGTGGTTAAGTGCCTGTGGGTTCAATCCCCAGTACCAGAAAAATTCATGTCTGACTTTCACATTAGTTGTCTCAGAACCTCCTAGACTTCCCAGACCTTCCTAGATCAAGGAGATCTGGATAGAGGAGGTATTATGGCCCAGTTGAGTGTGCACAAGACAACGAGAATTCTTCTCTGTTGTAATTATCCTCTCATTACATCAGCTGCCCATTGGTTTTCTCTACCAGGCTCCATCCCAATGTAGCATATAAGAGGAATCTCATCTCAATTCTTCATTACCTTATAGCTGTGACCAGCATCTTCATAGCCAGTGTTGCCTCTTAAAGAGCTTAATTTTGATCAATATGCTCTTTAAAACCTAGTAGGGTATTGCAGTGAAAGGACACTTTCTCCTCACAGGCACCTGTATTTGAGTTTCCATTTTTTCCCTTGCTGTGGATGTGGATGTTCCAGGATGAGATTAGAGATGGCTAATATTGCAATGGGTCAAACGTGAACGACACAGGATGCAACAACAGTGGGGAAAGAATCTGCGACACGCTGTGGAGACAAGAAGCATAAAAGCCAGACAAGAAAGGAGAGAGGGAAAGATATGAGATGAGGCATTAGAAAAAAGCTGCAGGAAAATATTGATTAGACTAGGGGCAAAAACTTCATTGAGTGGATAGAAAAACTGCCATTGTCTGGTACTTGGGAAAGAGACTTTGTTCTGACCACACCTGATCTTGGGCAAAAGGAGAAAATTTCAATCATTCTGGAGAATCAGGGGCTGCTTTTGCAATTGGAGCTTTTGCCTGGAATTTTGTGGAAATGGCTTTGCTTTCTGAAGGAAAGAGAAGGGAAAAGCTAATTGAGAATCATCTTATTGTGAGCATGGCGACTCCCTGGGGAGGGGGTAACAGTGGAAAAATCAATATCAGTTGCAGGCCCAGTGAATAAGAGGAATAAAGTCAGATTCTGAATCTCTTATATAATACACACACACACACACACACACACACACACACACACACACACTTAGGTACTCTTACATTCTGTGTAGATATACTTACATATCCTTATAATATACTATATATACTTATACATTATCATATAGATCCTGACTCTCTTATATATACTCAGAATTTTCCCATCAGTATGAATTCTGTGAATCCTTACTCCAGGAAAGTTAGTGCAAGTCTGCTTGTCTCTTCTAGGAAAGCTTCCCCAGACCTCATTCCTCCATGTTGTTTTTTCACTCCTTTTTATTTTCAAAACTAGGGTAACTAGACGTCCCAATTTTCCCAGGATGGTCCTAGTTTGCATTTGTCCTGAAATGATTATTAACAGTTCCCCCTCTCATTTCCCTGAGTATCCTGATTTGGATAACACCACAGATGAACATTCTGTCATAAGATATCATAGCACTTCCTGCCCTGCATAGTAAGTGATTGATCCGTACCATCACTAGACTGGAAGCCCTCTGAGTGCAGGCCGTCTATCTGTTTGGTTCACTGTTGTATCCTCAATACCTAGTACTGAAGTAAGTGCACTATTGGTATCCAAAAGTGTTTATTAGATAGGGAGATAATGCCCATGATACAACTCAGATTCTCAGGGGTTGCCTAGCAGGAAATGATTTATGGACTGTTCTACACAAGACAATAGTCACATAGAAAACAAGGGAATTGATTAACCATACACTTTCCCCATACCCGCCCTTAGGTAAACTGATTTCTACGCATTCCAAAGAACCTGCTTCCTTTGCCATCTGAGTGCCCTGGGCATAGGCAGCTAGGTTACTCTTTCTGTACAGTTGTCACTGTATCTCAGAGCCACTGTGTGCACATGAATTACTCCATGGAAATGATGCTGTCCCAAAGGCTGGAAGCCAGAGAACAAACAAAGAGGAGGGACAACAGAGGGACACTTTTGGCTGAATTCAGCTTGACCACTCACTGACTTTGTGATCTTGGTCAAAATTCTTTATCTCTCTGGCCTTATAAGAGGAAAAGACCCTTCCAACTGTAATTCTCTATAATGCATATAATTAATATAATATAATTCTCTATAATGTGACTTTTCTAGTGTTTACTTATAGGAACTGAGGGCTATGAGTCAGAATGGACATGGGAAAAGCTAATTAAGAGAATATCCGATTTTGATCATGGAGGTGCTTTAGGGGAGGGAGTGACATTGGAAAAATTAAAATTGGTTGCATGCCCAGTGGATAGGATTAATAAAGTAAATTCTGAATTTATCTTTAGCCAGGAATATGATAAAATGGGCTGCTTGTGAGCAACCCTGTGGAGAGCCAAGAAACAGAGATTGCCTTTGGAGTTCTCCAACTTCACTTCCTGTCTTGCCCATCCTACCTCATGCTCTAACCCATGAAATAGCTGGTTTAGCCTGTTTTCCATTGCTACAACAAAATATCCAAGGATGCGTAAAGAAAAGAGATGTATTGAGCTCATGGTTCTGGAGGTCCAAAGCATGGTGTCAGCATAGACCCAGCTCCAATGAGAGTTCCCCTGGCCACATCACAGTATATGGTGTGTGGCATAATGGCAAGAGCCTGTGTGGGAGGAAGAGATCACATGGTGAGACAGGAAGCCAGAGTCAGGAGGAGCCTGGCTCACTTTTTTATAGCAACCCCTCTCACTGGAACTACTTGGAGTCCAATGAGAGCTAACTTATTCCCTTCTAAAGCAGCACCCCAAAGATCTAATGACCACCCACTAGGCCCATTTTTTCAAGATCATGCCACAAGTGATCAAGCTTCCAATAGACAAATCCTTGGGGGACAAACTCAAACCGTATCTAACCCACCACAAAGCTTTGGCTGGGTGGGCTTTCACTAGCAGGGCCTTTCTTAGGGTCTTCCATTCTTCCCTCAGAGCCTTGCTAATAAACCCTGCAGTAAGAGCCAGGCAAATATGAGAAGCATTTAGGAGCATGTAATCCCAGGCAACCTTCAAGGTGTCTAACCAGGAGAATCTACAGCAGAGCAATTGGGAGAGACCATTTTGAACTGTGACTGAGAAAGAATGCAAAGGGTTGATCAGACATATGAGGAAAATCTAGCAATAGGGAGGTGGCAGCATGAGATCAGAAGCCAGAAATACTCAGTACAGTTCGGGAAGCAGAGAGTGAAGCTGGTAGAGGCAGAGAGTGTGAATCTATGAATCGGGGAAACACCTGAGTGACATCTCTTTGTGGAGTGGTGGGTGTGGAGGAGGCACAACTGCCGAGGAGGACTGGAATGTTAATGCTACTGGGGGTTCACATGGCATCATGATTGGGGCTATTTGAAATTTAACAGGATTCCTGAGGATGCAATGCCTTTTCTCAGAGGGCTAATTCTCAAATGATTTAATTTCAGAGGGCAAAGCAAGCCCAGAGGGGGAGATATTTGGAGCCACTAAAATCAGGTCATAAAGCTCTTGCCTATTCTAACCCTCTCTAATGCCAGAGTAAGTGAGATTAACTAGAAGTGAGAAGAACTGTTGAAAAAGATGGGTGAAAGGTCTTACAGCATTTAAATCCCATAATGTTACCGGAAAACAGCAACAACAAGCTGGTCAGGACCCTAGTGAAGAAGGCGGCATAGGTCTATACTTCTGAAAGTGTCCCCAGTAGCCCAGAAGGATGAGCACATGCCTCTGGGTTCTGTTCAAAACAGTTCCTTAAGCGGTCAGAGGTTCTGGTGGGACCTGCCCCCTCACCTAGGAGTTGATGGGCTGCCACCCAGATACTACGAAACCAAGGACCATGCTTGGGGGCTTTCTCTGAGGAAAGGACTCCCAACTTTCAGATGGTGGCATCTCTTGGACTCTGAAAACAAAGGCTTCTCTGGGAACTGAGGAGGAGTCAGAGAGACTGAGGCATTTCAGAGAGCTGCCAGCTCGCCCCCCTGCTGCCTCTCAATCCTGGAGTTCTAGAATCTCCCTGACAGTTTGGCAACACTTTAGGTAATAGCAGCAGAGCTAATTTGTTAATCTGCCAGAACTGCATCCAGCATCCTTTTGTGCACTGACACTAGAGTAATAGGAAGGCGCTGGCGTGGCCACTGTTTGCCTGCTGAAACTAAGCTACAGTGTTCTCTGCATAATTCATTTGTGCATGAAATGGAAGCTTAATAGCATAAGTAAAGCACTAAGCAGAAATTGGTGGTAAATGTCTTTTTCAAGTCTTAAAGATAGACTCTACCTCACTCATGAAGCCTAATTTGGTATTACTTAATGGCATACAACTCTTTTCTCTGGAGCCACCTCACTGATTTTTGATCCTCTGCCTTCTTTGGCCCCTGCCTGCTGGGATAGGCCATCATCATCGCCTCGCCATTGTCCCAGCCATCTCCCAGCAGCTGGCACTGGGCCAGGCATCATGTCCTCACAGGACCCTAACCCTCCCCTAGGGAGAGGGCTGCTCACTGACAGTGAAGGGTGGAGGCGCCCGCATGCCAGGCAGGCCTGGGGGCTCTGAGCTGGCTGTCACTGAGATGGGGGTGGAGCCGAAGAGAGCTCACAGGGCCTCAATAGCCAGAGGCAGGAGAGCCTGAGATGGAGGAGTGGCCTCCTTTCTTCGGAGTGGAAATGGCTCTACTGAAATTGCTGCTTCTCAACAGAGGAGCCACAGGCAAACCCAGTCTGCTCAGAACCTGCTAAGCCCTCACATGGCTCACACATCTAGCAGAATGGACTGCAGCTTTCTGGGTCTCCTTCCAGTTATCTACTGTTCCCGAATAAGTTACCCTAAAACACAGTGACTTAAAACAAAAATTTTATTTAGCTCACAATTGCATGGTTGGGAAATCTGGGAAGGAATCTGTTGGCCCATACGTCTTTTCATGGTGTCTGGTGGGGCAGGACCCACTTCCAAGATGGCTGCTTGTTCCTGCATCAGAGACTTCTGGGTCCTTGGCCTCTGTCTCTGCATTGCAGAGCTATTCCTCCAGACCTCCCCTACAAGGAGTTTTCTCACAGCATGGCACTCAAGCTGGTCCCCTGTGAGGGAATGTTTAAAAGCAAGTATTTGGAGAGGTACAGGAGAAGCTGCAAGGCTTCTGTGATCCAGCCTCTAAATTTCCAAAGTCACATGAGCTTCAATCCATGGATCAGTAGGGGCCATAAGTCCAGCCAGGCCTAAAGGGAGAGGAGGTATCGATGTCATCTGTGAATGCGTACTCAGGGAAGGAAGCATTGATGGAGACTGCTTGGGAAACAAACCATCACCTTCTCCGAATGTGGAGATAGGACCAAGACTCTGAGTCCCACTCACTGGTTCTCATTCTTGGCAATCAAGAGACCCACACACATGCAAACATACACACCCATGCTCCTGAACACACGTCTTTACAGTAAGCCAATTGTGTTGACTCTGGGTAGGTACTTTATAGGTTTAATGGTTGTTCCCAGGCAATAGTTTCATTAGACATGGAAAAATATCTCAGATTCTAATTTCATTTAGACATGGTAATTGCCTTTTGAAATGTATTCAAGCACTTTTAAAGTAACTCAGTGAACCAAAATGGAAGCCTCCTCATTTGGGTCTATGTTTCACAAAGACTAGATCACTCAGTCTCATGGCTGCGGCTTCTCAATGGCCATGCTCTTTCCTGTGTGTGGGAATATTCAGGTCTTAGGCAAGGACCTAGTTAACAGTTTTGCTGCCAGAGACAGGGTGAGAATGAGGAGGAAACTCTGAGCCTTAAGGTAACAAATTGAAGAGAGAACATTGAGCTGGTTCACAACTCTAGGTAGCCGCTGGTTTCCATCTCCACCTCCCTTTTCTGGTAATCCTTTCTTGGTCCTGGTGGGTTATCATGATATCAAACAAATGTGAACAAATCAGACACAAGGCTGATCAGCTAAAGGCCTTCTCCAGGTCTACCTACAACAGACAAACTTGCTGCCAATTTAAGGTTCGAAAATATTCATGCTGAAAGAATGTCCACCTATATTCTGACCTTGACTTAGTTTTCAAACCTACTTATGAAAACTTGATCTTATAAGATCCAAGGTCTAATTGCCCCTAACTCATTCCTCCTTTTCCTCCCTTTTTCCTTAATTATAGTAGGTGGGGAAAGGCAAATTCACCACAGTGAAATAATCATCAGTCATTATTTCTTTGATGCTTAATCCCCCTGCTAAGCCATGAGCTGCACGAAGCCAGCCTTTGTCCATCTTGTTCATTATTGCAAAGCCATGGGTAGTAAGTCCAGAATCTGATACATGGAAGTACTGATGAAATTGTTTTTGAGCCCGTGGATGGATGAAGTGATCCATATGCGTTAGGCACCTACCACATGCCAGGCACTGTGCTGGGTGCCAGGGACTAAGACATGCTCCCCACCCTCCAAGGGTTCAACCCACACCCATTATATGTCATGAGTATTTCCTCCTCAGTCTCTTGATTCCTTCACTGCTCATAAACTATCCAGCCGTATGGGGCCATCCTTGATGCACAACAGACCAGATGGTGGCTTCACCAGACAGGATTATTTAGGGGCGATCTTCTCTCGGCCACCTTCCTTCCCAGCTCTCACTTAATTACCCAGCATGCCTCATAAATAAGGGAGGGGGAGGAATGGCTTTCATCTTGTGAGCATAAATGTTTCCTAAATGATATTGTTCCTGTAGCTTCCGAGAGTCTCATAAACACGCCTGGCCCAGGATTTATTATGCGACCATAATCCTGCTTAGCCAGCTGGTAAGATTCATAGCTCCGACCCCTTGGCCAGCTCCCTTCTCCTTGCCTCATGTAGAAGAGCCTGGGGCTATGGGTGAAAGGTCACCGAGCCTTGTGCATCAGCCTCTAGCAGGCTTGGTGCTCCTGACGACCTTCGAGAACTTTGTCCTCTCCCTGTGACATCTGCTCCCCAGGCTTTTCTAGCCAGTCTGACCCCAGAAAACCTCCAAGGAGCTCTATGGGAGAAAAGCAGGTCTTTGCCCTGCTGTTCTTCTCTGCGTGGTTGAACCTGCACAGCTTCTTCAGGTGAAGCTGGCCCCCGCGATCATCCCGGGATCATTCAGGACTGTCACAGGCATCAGCTGGAAGCTCCAGAATTCTTTCATGCCATCCCTTCCCACCTTCTTAGCTGCTCCTGGTTGCAGCCTTTCTGGTTTCAGGGCCCTCCCACACTCATCCTGGCTCTGAAATTTGGACTCTCTACCCAAGTAGTGTTAGCCTGGTTTTGGAGCAGCCAGCGCAGTTGATCTCAGAACCTCAGCTCACCTTGACTTCTGTTCTCTGTGATTTAGCTTCCCACATTAAACCATGGATGGGAGATCCTGCAGGACAGACCCAGAAGTGTCCCTACCCTGGTGACTTCCTGACAGAAGAGGGACCTTGGACTTCAAAGACTGATTACTGTGACATTGAGGTCAAGTTGTCATCAGTCTTGGAGTGCACACTCTAAGCCTCCTGTTATCTGCGCAGGCAAATGAGTGTCATCTAAATTAATCTCAGCCATAATGCTCCAGCCTTAAGGCCTAGTTTTGTACAATGACACATTAAAAAGAAAAACAAATCTAACTCCCAAAGCTTTGAAAAAGCAGTGTAAGTTTTTCCCCTAAAGGTTCTTGAAAAGATGGCAAAGGGGAACATATATCACACACAGATAACAGCATTCTAAAATCCCTGTTTACTAATCTGCCTCTACAAGTTCCTACAATATTCAGTATAGAGTTGCAGTATACAGCTGTGCATGTTGCATACTGCACAACTCTAGGGGACACTACTCACATTTATATCCACAACACATAAATATTTATTATAGAAAATTTCTGGAAGATACTACTAAAGTGTCTTAAAGAAGGGATGACTTTTTCAATTTTCCATAATGGTATATTTGGATAGTAACAGAATTTATGGCCCCTTCTCTAATCCCTGGTTTCTGGTTCTTTCCCTGCAAATCTCCAGGCTATACTAGATCTTTTGCATTACTTCCCCCAATCCTCTCACTTGGTGCAACCTCCCTCCTCTCACTCTGTGCCTCCTCCCACTCCCAGATCTCTTCTTTGGAATGATCCACGCCTTCCTCAGGCCAAGAGTTTAACTTTAGCCTTTTCTTGCCTTTTCTAGGTGTGTGTCTGGTCCTCTGTCATCACCAATACCCTCGAGCAGGTCTGCAGAAACAAAGACCCCTCTTTACGGAAGGACATTATTTCTTTCTCATTAGAGAAACCCTGAGGGCTAAAGCCCTTCAATGTTAAGAACATTAAAGAACCTAAAGGAGACACAAGAATAAACCAGTGCCACAAAGGGAGACAATTTTGTCCCATCCTCTGCCATCTCCACACCTCATCCTACAGCCTGGGTCTCCCTCCTGTCCTCAGAATCTGCAATTACCTCCTGGAGTGCTTTTCTTTTCTTTCTCAAGCACCCTATCTCCCCTGGGGCTTAAGCCATGTCGGGGAGGGACAGACACTTGCTGAGCCAGCTCTCCACTGAACAAGACTTCTCCATCAGCCAGCTCCCCAAAGTGTGGAATGGGAGGAGAAGGAACCCTTAAAAACCCCCTAAACTGGGGCTACTCAGAGTGAGCATTGATGTCCACCTGCCCCTTGCTGCCTAGGTCTGCCTTTGAGTAGCACTTTCCTCTCTCTCCTGGCAGAATTCTTCTGGGGGTGATCTCCTGAGTTCTCTCTGATGTCAAGAAGAAGAGACCCACTTCTCTTCTGAGAAGAAGGATCTCTCCTCACTCAGTGGGTACTTCCATGAGCACTCGGCTCCCTGCTGCCCACCATGCGACTGGCTCCTGCCAAGTCTTGCTTGCCTGGCTGCGGAGAGATGGTATTGCCTAGTTTGCTCTTCTGGGCCAGCTTCCACTCAGCACAGTTGCTTTCTCATTGGAAACTCAAGCAGGCTTCCCTCCTTAGGTGTGTTAACCTTGTCAGGACAGCAGGTAGCAGGGGGCCTTCCTTCCTTGGGGTGGAACCTCCCAGAGCAATTCCTACCACCCTGGGGTGCCCTGCTCCCTAGGGCTTCTTGCAGCTGCTGATTGACTAGCTCCCTGCCCTGTCTTCTGATTAAGGGCAAGTGAACCCCAGCCTCAGCACCAGAGCTCACATCTCCATGGAGGAAGGGGATCCTTCTCGGGCTCCTGCCTTTCCCCTTCACTTTCTCTTTCCCTCCTTGTTCCAGACTCCTCTGTCTTCTCCCTAAGGAACACATCACAGTCTAACCATATCAATCACCCTCCCTCAGCATCCTCCCCAGGGGACCTTTTGGAGAACGTGGTACAATCTTCCTGTCACTTTATCATCTGCTGAAATCCAACAGCATGAGCAGAGCAGTTCCTGTCAGCACAGCATTCTGAACGATCTATCTGGGTGGGGTGGAGGAAAAGGGAGAAGGGAAGGTAAGCACAAGCTCTGCTCCTGGCTCCTGGCTCCACAGGGCTGAGCTTGGCTTCCCAACCCTCTCTTCCCCACATGCATGCATATGTTCTGCAAGCCTTTCCTTAGAGAATTCTAGAACCAGAGTTCCAAGCCTCACCCTCTGGGGCTGGTAGGGTCTCCCTACTCAATTGTCTTCGCATTTACAGATGGAAGCATAAAGTAGGACCAGATGTTGGTGACGGAGGCTGGGGCAGCAAGGAGGGTTGGAGATAGAGAGCCTGGAAGTGAGGCGATGCCTGCTGAGAGAGCAGTGCTATGAAGCCCAGACTGGGAGGAGGTGGGAGGGAGGCTGGACACGGTCCTGGGAGGCTGGAAGACCCGGCTTAGAGGTAAATGTTCTGCAGGCAGTTGGGATCCTCTGGATGCTGAAGGAGGCCTAACATTCTGATAGTAGTGTGTCACAATCCATGTGTACAGCTATAACAGAACGCTGAGACTGGTGAATTTATGTGGTTCCTGGTTCTAGAAGCTGGGAAGTCCAAGATCAAGGGGTGAGGCCATCTGGTGAGGCCTTCTTGCTGCATCATCACGTGGTGGAAAGTGGAAGGTAGAAGCAGGGTATGAACTCATCCTATCAGAAACCCACTTCTCTTAGCACGATATGCTCCAGCTCCACCCAAAATAAGGGTTGGGGAGGGGGCAGGAGGAATGAAAGATAACAGAATGAGACAAACATCATTATTCTATGCACATGTATGATTACACAAATAGTGTGACTCTACTTCATGTACAACCAGAGAAATGAACACGAACCCCCCCATTTGTGTATAATGAATAAATAATTAATTAATTAATTAAAGAAAAAGGAAACCACTTCCCCCAAAATGGCATTAATTTATTATGAAGTCAGAGCCCTCATGATCTAATTATCTCACAAAGGTCCCTCCTCTCAGCACCATTGCACTGGGAATGAGATTTCTATCATGTGAACCTCGGGAGACATATTCAAACAATAGCAGGCAGCCAAGACTCTCTGCTTGGTCCATTTCAGGACTATCATCATTTCCGTTGTCCTACTTTGTATCTCTTCTTCCCCAAGCCACCCCAGACCCTGTTACCTTATAATCTTACCTGAATCGCAGTTTTAAATTTGTCACTCATACAATCCTTCAATTGTTCCCCATTGCTTATCAGTAAATTCCTTATCATGCCATTCAAGGCTTACCATGCCATAGTTCTTGCCTTATTTCATTTTGTGCCACCTAGGATCCATCCACACCAAGTCATGGATTGGTTCTGCTATGTCACATTCAACAGTATGGACAGTTGGGATCCTCTGCCACTAATGCCATTAAAAGGAGAGTGGGTCTCTGATAAAAGGATGACTTCATATCCCCCAATCTCTACCTCTGTCTTTCCCTCTTTCTATCTCTCTAATGCCCAAATTATCTCTACCTCCCAGGTCCAGTTCAGAGGAAGTTCCTCTGATGGCTTTTTCCTATGTACTTCCATCCTTTGGGTTTTGCCTCTTGAGTCATTTTTTAGCTATTTATGTGCACATCTTACCACACCTACCATATACCCAAAGGGGTAGGGTCCACGCCTGGCCTCTCTAGCTGAGCTCAGAACTTTGCAGAGCTCGGATCACCAATAAATATCTCAGAATCAGTTTCCAGCTGAATTCTCCTCTTATCATGGGTTAGTGGACATCAGAAAAAAATGAAAAGGAGAAGGAAAAAGGCATCCATAGTCGTGCAGAAGAGCCTCTGAGAAGCAGAAGAAAGTTTATTTCTGGCTTCCTGAGTTGTTTATTATCAGTCTCTCTCAGGTACAGCACACCCTTCACATCATCACCAACAATTACCAAGGAAGCATTCAACTAATTTCCTCAACTCCGACTGCCTTTAGTACAGTCTAATTTTAACATTACTCTCAGCTGTCTTTTTTTTAAGGCTGCAAATAAGCTGAAATGACAGGTGCCTGCCTGCCTATGGGTCTGTCTGTCTCCCTTT
>JAJEJO010005187.1:182171-275125 GCA_020662805.1 Glaucomys volans | reverse complement strand
AAATAAGTCAGCAGGCTTCCTTGTCACCTGCCCCAGGCTTTATAGCATTCATGCCAACAGTTACTTCTTGCTGTCTAACTTTGATCCTCCTTTCTCGTTAGCTCCAACCAACTTATGCTTATTCTATACTCAGTGGAAACAAAGAATTGCTTATTCAATTTTGCTCTTGCTAGAAAAATAAATTGCTATTTAAAAGTTACACATCAACATCTTCTACTAACTCTGCATAGCATATATGTAGTAAAATGAAATGCATATACTAAGACACATTTCTGAACAAGATTGTTTTATTGATATTGTGCTTCCCAATGTGCTATTTCTTCCACCTAAACTGTTTCATTTATTCTTTACAATAATCCCATAATTTGGATTCCTTTTCAATCTCTTTTTTCTCTGTTGAAGGTAAAATTCTGTGAGGTTAAGCAACTTCCTAGTCTTATTCAACCTATAAGCCAGGCTGGGACAGGATCTTGGGGTTCCAAAGCTTGTATCTTCACCACTGTGGGCAATCTCTTGCTAAAGGTCTTCTAAAGGTTGTTTGGAAAAGGGTACTGTTGGCTTCTGTTTGAGTCAGCTTTTTCACTGCTATGACCAGAAGACATGACAAGAACAATTTGGGGAGGATAAGTTTATTTTGGGGCTCATGGTTTTCAGAGGTTTTAGTCCATAGATGGCCGACTCCATTCCTCAGGGTCCAAGGTGAGGTGGAACATCATGGCAGAAGAGTGAGGAGGAGGAAAGCAACTGGGGACAGAGCACCAGGAAGCCTAGAGAGGGAGATAAATAGATAGATAGATAGATAGAAGATAGATAGATAAAGATAGATAGATAGATAGATAGATGATAGATAGATAGATAGATAGATAGATAGATAGATAGAGAGACTAAGCACAGCTCACCTAATACATACCCCAAAGGCACACCCCCAGTGACCCACCTCCTCTAGACACACCCTACCAGCCTAGAATCACCACTCAATTAATCCCCATCAGGGAATTTACACACCGATTAGGTTTAAGGTTCTCAAAACCTAGTCAATTTCACCTCTAAGCTTTCTTGCATTGTCTCACACATGAGCTTTTGGGGGCGGGGGGTTACCTAATCTAAACCATAAAGACTCTCACCACTTCATGCCTCTCCCAAACTATGGAACTCTTCATTCATTCATTGAACAAATACTGGTGAGTATTGCCATGTCCGAGGCACTGGGTGGACATTTATTACCATGGATTACTGATAAATAGCCCAATACAGTTCTGATTAAAGCCACAATGGTACTCCTGGATTTCACATTGGTCACCCTCTCATTTCCTTGTGTTCACTCTGCAGCCAAACCCCACCTGACTCCTGTGCTTCTCTAAACCACCACAGCAAAACCACATGCATATGTCCCTCAGAAACTACACTAACTCACCAATGCACAGTGAAGGGCTAGTGATTGGCAGCTGGGTGCCTTCATTTACCCCTCAGTAGTTTCTAGAAAGTCTCTTCAAAGAGCCCAGGCCTCCATGCTGGGGAACATTGAGAGGTCCATGAAGATTTTCTAAGGGATCACAGGCTTGGCTACGTTTAAGGGAATCAATTCCACATCTGCGACACCTTTTCATAAAACTGATCTGCCATGGAATGTACTTCCACTGAGATGCAATGTTCTTCTTATATCCCCACTACCTCTTATTTTTTTATGTCTTTAAAAAATTTTATTGGTGCATTATTATTATGCATGATAGTGGGATTCATTATGCCATATTCAGACATGCACATAACATAAATTTGATCAATTTCCTTCTCCATTATGTTCCATTTTTCTCCCTTCCTCTCCCCCTCTTTTGTAGTCACCTTTCCCCATTTTTAAAAAAGAAAAAGCATTCCTCTTGCCTGTTTTAAATCTTAGTATCATGCAAGATTTGCACAAAGGTAGCAAACCTCCTGAGCATCAAGAAAAGAGACAATTCACATTATACCAGCCAGATTAGACCAGCCACAGTTTAGTGCAAGAAGCAGAAGCCTTTTTAGGTATTTTAAGCAAGAAGGGATTTTGTACAAAAAAAAAAAAAAAAAAGAAAAGAAAAGAAAAAAAAACCTAGATAACTACCAAATTATAAGAAAGCCTGCAAATGTGGGCTTCAGACAGGGTCCTTGGAATGCTTTCTAGAGCAATAGAGAGTTGATCCAATACTCATGTGCAACTGGAGCCACCATTCCTGCTGAGCAGCCCCTGCACACCAGGAAACTGTGGAGCCCCCCATAACTGTGATCCAGGTATTAGGAAGTGATATCAAGGAACTGCCAAAGCAAAGCCGCAGCTATTTCCTGACACATAGAATGCTGGAACTTGCTGCAGAAAAACCCCAGCCTTCTTGTCCAAGGAGGCTGCTAGAAGTCTCAGAATGATGCTTCTGTCTCAGTCCTGCCTTCCAAGTCCTACACAAGTGCACTGAATGGCAGAAATTAACTATGCCCTAATCCTAGGTTCAAGGAAGCATCAAAACACCTGGTTGTTAGCTCTCCACTGTCTCCAAACAGGAGAATGAAATGAAAATTGAAGAGTCATTGAAGTGGCCACTCCAGTGAGTGTCCAAGGCACCACAAACCTGTGGAGCACTCCTGTTTTTTATTTGTCTTATTCATATTTTCATTAATAATCAGGTTCGTCATGTTGGAACATTCTGAATTCATGGGCTGAGGGAGATGATGAGTTTTTATGTAAAAACCCTGCCTTTTCCTTCCCCAACTCTTGAGGGATACGCTCCCCCCAGGGCAAAGAGCAATCAGAATATCAGTAATGAATTTTGAAAGTGGCCTTATTTCATCCCAGTCACAAATGCATGGCCAAGTTCTCCCCAGCTTAGAATTAGAATGCTTAAGATTTATCAGAAGCTAGCTGGGAAGTCTCAACATCCCAACCCCACAAACTCTGCACTTCCCTCATTCTCAGTGAGAAGGAACTTGGCAGATGACGCCCATCCACCCATGGCACCTTCAAGCCTTGCATGCGCACTTTGCGTGATTATGAGGAAGAGAAGGTAAAAGCATCTACAGTTCCATCCAGCTGCTTAGCATTACACCCTCAGGTCATAGGAACACATCTTAGAGGTGGATCCACACTCATTTTTCACTTCTTCCTGCCGTCAGCCTGGTATCTGCTCCTTTACTCATTTCTACCAAGAGCTTATGAGATTTAGATTAATTTAATGAAAACACATTGCAAATTCTAGAATAAATAATGCTCTCAAAACAATCATTAATATATATGCTATGAAAAGCTTCCCATTACAGTGACTCAATATACCTTCTCTGCTTTTGTTATTTATGTTTGTAATTTATATTTATACAGTAATTAATGTGCATCCATGGACACATAAATTAATCGTAAAAGGAAACCTCAAGTCTCTTGTTAAGAGAGACCTTTCCAAGATATTTTGCTTTACATATTTAATATTTGAGCCATAATTTTTAAATTTATGTATAGTGTTCTGATTAATTATATACTTCTAAGTATTATGAGAATACCTCAAGGAGAAGAAAAATATTTTACTGTTTAGAACCTATGGTCACAGGAATTGTTTTAAAAAATTAACTTTAATGTACCTATGATGGGTGATCAATAAAAGACTTTAAATCATAAGAATACACAACAATACAGTAGAATTCTGTGAGGACGTGAAAGGGAATTTGAGGATAAAATGGAATAAAGCAAAATCCCCATGTGCCTGTTGTTTTGTTTTGTTTTGCTTTTTTTGGCTGTTTCTATTCTTAAGTAGATGATGGTAGGTATCAATGTGCTGCTGTATTCAATTTCCTTCTGATACATCTTAAAAGGTGCTGTAGTGATTTTATTATAAAATGGCAATATTTATAACAACCTAGAAATAACACCTTATGAAATTACTTAAACTTGTGATAGAATAAATTTAGATGTCAACTTAAAAATATGCAAGGGAGTACATGTTGTTTGTAATATTTTTGAGGATTCCTGGTTGAAATCCTGCAATAACCAAATACACAGAATGATTGTAGAGTGAAGAAAACATGAGCAGTAATACAGAGCAGAGGGGAAAATACTTTCCATCAGGACAATGCCAGGAGGTGACATTTGTCTATCAGACCTGTTACTTACAATGTCTCATTCTACAAGGAAAATAAATATTCCTGTTAAGAGCGTAAATAAACACTGCGGTTAAACTGCCTGGGTTCCAATCCTGGCTTTTCCACCTACCAACCTGGGGTACCCTGGGCACCTGCCTAAAACTCTGGGAATCCCTGTTCCCTCACCCGCCATATTTGGAGGGGCCACAGGAAGAATGTGACACTGGTGTTGGAGTGGGAGTCGATTCTGTGGAACCCTTTTGTGAATTAAGTTTGAAATTGCTACTGAAACCTCCTTAACCCAGGGATGCTATGAGGACTAAGTGGGTCACCATATTCAGTCCTTAGAGGACACCAGCACCTGGAAGGACATGAGCACTCATGAGGTTCATCAGAAGGAAACCCAGGCCCAGAAAGGGTGAGTACCTTGAGATCTGAGCCAGTGGTCCTCACCAGAGGTGGCCTTGGAGTGTCCGCATGCAGCTGCTGAAGTCAGCCCTCACACCTTATGACTGTCCTTGACTTCTCTCCTCCCTTTCCTCTCCATGGGGAAAGGTGGTACAGAAGCCTCTGCAAAGCAGTTGTCCTTGGATGGGGGTGACAGCTGGGAGTGACAAGGAAGGGGATGGAGGGCAGGTATGTGGTGCTTTCCAGTCTGGCTAGCAGAGCTGTCAGTTCTAGTGTTTTATCAAAAGTCACAAATTACCTGCCTCCAGTTGAAGAACTTTTTTCTTTATGGGAACTTAAAGCATCCATTCTTAAAATGTCACCAAAAAAGTTTAAAGGGAGGAATAGTACAGAGACGGAGGTATGAGCTTCTCATCTTCTCTCACACTTTATTCCTATTTGTCCCTTCTGCCCTAGACAGACAAATCAGGGGAGGAAGAAGTCATGGACACTGGCTATCTTGGCTGAGAAGGCCGCTCTTCCTTCTGTTCACAGTCTGCCCTAAGAAAGGGCCTTCAGCCAACAGCAGGAGAGAGACTCAGCTGCCCCACGGTGCCTGCCACACAGGCCCAAACGCCTCCGCCAGCAACACTCCAGCCCCTGACCCTTCTGCCCAGTATGCTGCTTATTATCTTCCTGTGTGCTGTCCCAGACTGTTAATGATTTTGTTCATGTCTGCTTATTTATTGCCTGCATCCCTCCTGTTGATACTAGAACGTGAACTTCAAAGAAACAGGGACGTTTTCTGCCTTGTCCTTGGTAGAGTTGCCATGGTCTAGCGCAGCCTCAAGTGCACAATAGGCCCTCAATAAATGTTTACGTGCATTCATGAATGACTGTGTGTACAAATGGACGACTAAAAAAATCTTCCTTTCCTTAATATACTTGAACTGACAAGGCCTCTGTCTGCCTAACATAACAGGAAGGACGTGGCCTCTTTCCCTCCCTACAATGGAACAGACGTGTTTGTTCATCTGCTCCTGGAGTACTCTGTGAACCAGAGTATGAGCAGCCATAAAACACATTGGGTCGACAGGGAGCCCACAATACAGGAGATGGACAGACTTTAAGTAAGTAAACAGACTCATGCTGTATTTATCTCTTTGGTGACTTTAGGAAAGAAAAGAACAGAGAATGAGAGGAGAGAAAGGGAGGAGGGGCTGGCATCTAGTTTAGCTTGTGTCACCAGCAAAGACCTGAAAGATGAACCCAGCAAAGAGAAAGGGAAGATGTTTTAAGGCAGACAGGATGGTATTCACACTGCTTTTTGCAGACAAATGCACACAAGTGTGAACACAAGCACACACAAGTTGCACACATTTGCACATAAATATTCAGTGATGGGAAAGACACCCCATGTGATAGGAATGAAATGAACAAGGCAAGGGTGACCCAACCCCTGTGGAGAGGCTCCCGATAGGCTTTGCTAAGTAGTTTTGTTTTTATTCTCAGGCCTGTGAAAAGCCTCAAGGAGTCTTGAGTAGGCGAGTCACATGATCCCACTTATATTTAAAAAGATCTTTTTGAATTTTGTATAAAAAACAGGTTGTAGATGGGCAGACATGGAGATTCAGACTAGCTGGTGCAGTACAAGAGTGGTACTTTCAACATAATTTCTGTCCTTCTGAGGTGAACATCCCATGGATAAGGTCACTCATTTACATATTCACTCATTCAGAAACTCATTCATTAGAGCTTTATGACATGACAGCAAACAAGACATGCACAGTCCTGGCCTCTGTGCAGCTTACAGTCTAACACCTGTCTTCCTGTCTCTTGAGGTTGAGCCCATGGTGGAGAAGCAAGGAAGCCATGGGAGAGGCCCCTGACCCTGATATCCCATCAGGATACCAGGTCAGAACATTACAAATTCCAAGATACACGTGAACTGACCCCACATCTACCTCCTGAAATGGCCACGTGGACTTGGTGTTTATTCAACCAACTGCCCTCTGATCAACTGCTCTCGAGTGGCCACAGGTTTTAATGTGGCCCAAATAGAAACCACTGCCTGTGGCATTTGACTACCTCCTGTCCAATCTTGCACCATACTATCACCTGACTCCAAGAAAGTCACAGATCTGTGCATTCCTCTCTTGTCCCCTACTTTCAACCACTTACCAAGTCCTATTCATTTGGCTTCCCCAGGGTCTGTTCCCGTTTTCCTGTCTCTCATCGCCATTTGCCTGGCCCAGCCCTACCTGGTCATCTCCTGCCTAGATAGCTATGATGCCCCCTATCTGCTCTCCCCCCTCCATTTTCTCCAGCACCCCACCCCGATGGCTTTGCAAATGCACACTGTGCCTCGCTGGCTTCCAGCTGTATCCTCAAGCCTCGGCTTGGTTGCCACTACCTGTGGGGCACCTCCTCTGGTCTCCTTGGCTCAGTGCCTCCACCACCTGATGCCAAACACCGTGCAGTGGTCACACTTTACATTAAGTGCTTGCCTCCCCCATCAAACTGCACCTCAGGAGGGCAGGCGCCTTGTCTTTCTTGCTCACACCGTCAGAAGTTTCTAACAAGGGTCATTTTATAAGGAAGCTATGATCCCTCAGCTGGAAATTGTGGGGAGTTTTCTGACCTTGTGTGGATTCATAAGAAGCCTGCAGCAGGTGTACAGGAGGCCCTCAGTGGCCCAGCCTTGCCCCTTCTGCCTCCTCCCTCTCCTTTGCTTTCCCTCCTCACAGAGTTGGCTGCTGTGACCACAGATGGCGAGAGGAAACATGATTTATATTTCTTTATTTGGTGTGGAGAGCGTGTGACAGACGGAGATAAATTCTCCCTCTCCTCATCCAGCCCCCAGATTTCTCCTCCTTTGGTTTGTGACTCCTTGAAGACAACACTCTGAAAGGGGCTGACAAGCAGGTGTTCTGGGGAAGGAGAGGGCTGGGAGATGTTTGGGCTGGGGACAACTGCTGACCCATCCATGGCTGGCTATCACCAGCACGGAGTCCATCATGGCCATGGGGCACTTAGGGAATGAAGAGGAGAGCAGAGAGAAGGAGCCATTCTTTCAGGTGTCAGAGACAAAGGGTCTAAGACACCAGATCTTCTTCCCGCCTCTGAAACTCTGTTTTTAAAATGTCTGAACCCCAAGGGCAGCAAACTAGTGTAGGTATGAGCTGAGCTGCACTTCATTCTTGTGGTTGTTCCCCTCGTTTTTGACTCCTGCAGACTTCCCAGTAGAAACTTGTAGCTGCTCAGCAGGTGGGCTTCCTCTGTGCCCCACCCCAGGTGCTGGGGTGCTCCCAGAGTTCTGTTTCTACCCTTCAGCTGAGTGAATGCATAGTGATCTCTGTACTCTGCCCTGTGTACCTGCTCCTCCCTCTTCATGTACGATCTTAATATTTTTTACTTTCATTTCAGTGAACAAAAGGAAGGAAATCCTAGAACTGAGAAAGTGCTGGGAATTGAAGAGTGTGGCTGGACCCTGTGGCTCTGCAGGGAGAGAGGTTTATTCCAGAGTGCAGCCCAGAGAGCATAGAAAACAGAGGCAGGTTTGTCTAGGGCAGGGAGAACTTATAGAAGTTCAGCACTGAGACTTACTGAAAATGAAGCCCGAGCTAGAGAAGGCCAGGTAATTTCTGCCCTGCCTGCTGCAGAAATGCAGGCAGTGCAGGCTCAAGATGCCCTTCCATCTCCCCTGCCTCTCAGAGTCAGGCAGGTAGAGAGGCTCCAGACAAGCCTGACCAATCTCTGCTGTCAGATTCTGGACAAAGCCCAGAATTCTGGACAAGGATTTGCTTTCTTCCTTCCTAAACGGCTGGATTCTGCAACCTGCCCCCCAAAACACACCCACCCCACCATCAGCAGCAGCTTTTGCCAGGCAGCTGAATCAGGCTGCCTCACCATGGTCACAAATCAAAAAGAAGAAGCTGAACTTCAGTGCCAGACCTGGCTGTGTCTCCACCCCATAAAGGCTCCCAATCTCCACCATCCTCACCTATCCCAGGAAACAACAGTAACAGAGCAGCTTATACATATTCAACGCTAACTATGGCTGGGCACTGCTAAGCACCACAAGACTTACCTTACATAATCTTCACGTGAATTCTCTGAGTCAGTTTTAGTTATTAGCTTCATTTTGAGGATGAATAGACAAGGTTGGAAATAATAAAATAAATAAACTAAGCTACTCAAAGTCATGCATTGCTACCAAGGGTTTTGTCCTCCAAGATAGCTTCTGATTTCCAGAGCTGACTTAGATGCCCCTTCTTTGGGTTCTGGTAAGGATCTTAGCACTTAACCACACAGTATTATAATTAAGGGCTTATGTACATGACCAAGTCCTCACCATCAGAATGTCAGTGGAAACCACATGTACAATTTCCAGCCTATATGAGTGTCTGTGATCCAGCATCAACCACACAGACATGGACTATGCCCTAAGACAGAGGTTCTCAAACTTAGTTGCCATTTGTTTCCATATATAGCCAAGTTTGAGAATTGCTGCTGTGGAAGACACTGGAGGAACAAGATGAAGGGATCTAGTCCTTGGATAACTGCTTGAAGCAGAACTTCCTGCCAACTGGGAATTAACCTTGAACAGTTACAGGAGAGAGACAGCATCCCTCACAAATTCTATGGAGGACATGCTTGAGTAGTCAGAAGAGAAACATGTAACATTTGGACACCTGGAATGCTGGCCACTGGTCAGGAAATGAAAATGCAATGGTAATCACAGGCTTGCACACACACACACACACACCCACACACACACACACATATATGCACACAGCTCACACACTTCTGCACAGCTCTCTCCATCCCAGTCACCGTTAGAGCAGCAATCAGCGAGAGCCACAGCCTTCCTGGCTCCCCACCAGGCTCTGATTAAGGGGGAACTTCTCCACCCACCTTCCTCACTTCAAGGCAGGCTGAGCTCCAGCTTCCTCCTTCATATTCTCTTGCTAATCATAAAAAACAACTAAGTAAAACTTTCTTTAGGTTCCACCTTTCCTGTCACTTGTCCTAAAACCTGGCTCAGATTTTGTTTTGTTCTTGATCCCCAAGTTTCTCCTGCTAGTTCAGGAAATCCCATAGTTCAGCTGACCAGCTGTAGGCATGGGGCTCCAATCTAGACCCCAAGTGTAAAACTCAGGTAGAATCCTGCCCCATCTGCTGCCTGTGAGTGTGAGGCCAGTCCAGCTCAGTTGCCTTGGAGTTTAGGAATGAACCCTGGCAAGCAGAAGATTGAGAGTCAATAAACAATGGCTGTTCCCTAGGGACCCAAAGCAATAGATCTTGAGTCCAGGACCATGGACAGGGGAGAGCAGACCTGAGGACTACATGGATTGGAAGGAGGACATTCTCCTGATACCAGGAAAAAGTTATTACCCAGCCTAGGAAGTTAGCACTAGGAGAAGACACCTTAGGCACCATACCCATTCAGGAAGAGATGACACCCCTTGGGAATCAGATTCAAAACAGGAATGTCAGTGAAAACTATATGTACAACAATACAAGCAATACAGGAAAAGGTCCAAGCCATGAAAAGGCTTTAATTCATAGGACAAGGGATAACATAGAGCCCCCTGAGAGAGATACTATAAACCGTGCTTTAGTATTTGCTTTTCTATTCCTCTCTGTGTATACTTGGACAAGTCACTGGGCCTCCCTGAACTTCAGCTCCTTCATTCATGAAATAAGTATGATGGTAATATCTTCTTTACAGACTGTTCTATGGTGTTAACAAGGTCGAATAAGATATTGTATATGAAATGGTAGAAAAACATTTGTAATAAATATTTCAGAAGAAATTCCAGTGGTGAATAGAGGAACTTAACTATAGTAGCAGCTCTTCAAATATTTGCTGAAGCATTGTTGACTTTGTTGTTTAAAACATAAATAAATCCAGGTATTTATATTCAGAGGCAAATGAAAATATAAAAAGAGAAAGAGGAAAGGGTTACAGATTCAGAACTTGTATGGATCAGCAGTTCCTCAGAGGTCTTCTCCTGACCCTCTGTTTTTGTATCCTCATGGTTAGATTGGGGGACGTCTGCAGGAGAGAAAGCAAAACAGGGAGGCAAGGGAATGAGGCCTAGGAAGGGCTCTTGGCCTCCAGACTCCCTTAATCACATTATAGTCAGATTTCTGGTAGCATTTGCTACATGGAACCTGTCCCCAACAGACATGTCCAAGATCCTTAGCTCCCTCAACTGACTACAACTGAATGGTAAGCATCTGAACCAGGGCATTGTCTTAGTCCATTTTGTGCTACTGCAATGGAGTACCTGAGACCTGGTAATTTATAAAGAACAGAGATTTATTTCTTATAGTCCTGGGGACTGGAAAGTCCGAGTCTGAGAGGCTGCATTTGATGAGGTCCTTCTTGCTTAATTATTTCATAGTGGAAGGCATAAGAGCAGGAGAGCATGCACAGAGCATGAGGGGGCTCAACTGGCTTTTATAACAAACCCACTCCTGTGATCATGACATTAACCCATTCATGAGGACAAAATCTTTTTTCTTTGCACCAGGGATTGAACTCAGGGGTGCTTGAACACCCCAGCCCTTTTTATATTTTATTTAGAGACAGGATCTTCCTAGGTTGCTTAGGGTCTCACTACATTGATGAGACTGGCTTTGAACATATGATCGTCCTGCCTCAGCCTCCTAAGCTGATGGGATCATAGGCATGAACCACCGTACCTAGCAAGGACAAAATTTTAATGCCTTGGATTATAATTTCTTCCCAAAATAATTGACTTGGAATAATACATAAGAGCAGGGTAGTTAGCAGTGAAAGCAGAAGTTAAAGGGTCATGGGGTAAAGAGAGACTGGGGAGGGGAAATTGAGGGGCCATTGGGTGGTCCCAAGTTCTGAGCAAGCAGATACCATGAGAAAGACAGAAGACAGAGGAGGAAGTGAGGGAGCCAGATGACAGCAGGAGAAGTAGTTAGGCCTAGTGTCAGGCAAATATATGGAGAGGAGCTGGTACACATTGGAACTGTGCCCCAAAGCCACTGCTGAGTCCCAGCACCTCTTGGGTCTTCAGGACCTTGTGCTCTCAGCCTCCCCCAGGCCTGGCTCACCTTGAGTCTGCTCATTCCAGAGCCTGTTCATCTTCCCCAGAGCACCTTGGAAGCCTGGCTTTGTCAGGTTGGCATTCTCATTTTCTTATTCTCATTTGTATCTTGTCTTCAAACTCTGCATGATTTGAGGAGCCCTGATGGGGTGTCTGCTTCTCACAATTCAAAAACCTAAACTAACAAGATGTCTTTGGGGATCTGGCAGCTGTTCTCAGAGCCAGGGTCACTGGTGGGCTCCCTCGATATGTGTCTGGCAAAACCAGTGGAGTAAGTGCAGCCCTGCAGTGGGGAAGAGCTGGCCTCAAACACCTGAAGCTCCTGTTCCTAGAGCTGCATGGAGTCCTTACCTTTGGAACTGCCAGTGAGTGCCTGTGAGCTATCTGGTGTGTGCACCAGCCCTAGCCCATCTGTTCTAGTTAGCTAGGGATGACCACACCAGTGCCTTCTTCCTGCCTTGACATTAGGACTGTAATCAGCCAAGCATGCTGGTAGAGATGGGTAGCAGGAGATGATGCTCAACCCTATGCACACAGCAAGTCTCTGCTCTAAAATTTACAAATCTTGAAGCAAGGGTGCAGAGGCTCCCCACCCAGCCCTTTCTCTTTACACCCCTGGATCCATCCTATACATCAAGGAATCCTGCATATAGGGTTGAATCTCCAGCCCCAAGTTCAAGTTCCATCTGTGCTTTCTCCTCAACAGCCACCATGGCTACTGTGTGGGGATAGGGTTTTGCTTGCCAATAGTGAAGTTCACCCTGGGAAGTGTGAACCCAGGGAAGAAGTCCCTGTAAACCTTGAAAGGTAAATTGAGTCTGTCTGGGTCCTGAATTCTAAATACTTTGAATGTGGTCCAAAAGTGGATTTGGATATAGGATAAATACTGAATTTATTCTCAACATACAGCCCCCAACAAGAGCAGCAGCTTTGCTTCTGTCTTTTTCCAGGGCTGCAGAATGCTCCCTATGTGCCAGGCACAATTTTAAGTATGGTTTATATATAACTCATTTGAGTGTTAAACAACCCTGAGTTGTCATTACTTCTAATTTACAGATAAGGATCCAAGGGCACAGAAATTAAGCATCTCACCCAGGAGCACATAGCAAGCAGGCGGTAGCAGCAGGGGTCTCCCCCCAAGTAGTGTGACCTAACTCTGGGGTCTAACCATCTTGCTCCAGGACTTTCATGGCTGATGTGGCATTGGGTTTCATGCTCACCTCAGACTCAGCTTGGACTCATTTGAAGCATGGAAACCATTCTCCCATGTTTCTCTTTCTTTCTATAGCTCTGAGCCTGGGAGCTGCTTCAGGCAGCCCATGGATGTATGGAAGAGAGGCAATCTAAGGAGAAGTTGTCTAGAAGCCTGTCCCAACTCTGACAGAAAGAGGATGAGGCTGAAACTAAAACCTGCCCTTCATAAAGTACTTGCTATAGACCAACGGTAAGATTTACTAACACCACCTCTAATTCTCAACTGAGACTTTGCTAGCACTATTCTCATTTCACAATGTGTAACTAAAGTTTTAAAGACTGAGTAATTTCACAGACATCAATCAATAGCTGACTTAAGTAGGATTTGAACCCAACTCCGTCTGGCTCTGAATGCTATCTGGAAAGTCACATTGCTGTGACCAGTTCCCATTAACTGCCCCCCCCCCATCCCTCCCTGCCCCTTGCCTGCCTCCCTGGCTAGCACTGTAAAGATGCCCCGGGAATAAAAGGGAAGAGGCCTGTGGGGAGAGGAGGTTGGATGGATATATGGAGGGAAGGAGAGAGGGAGAGAGAAAGAGAGAGAGAGAGAACAGAGAAGCCAGCCATTGCTGCAGGGGCTACAGACTGGTGCACTGGCTGCTGACTCCCAGAAATATGAAGATTAGCTGCAGCTCTCCCTGACTACACCCCCTCCAGCAGTTGTTTAAAGAAAAACATCTACAAGTAAATATTTGCAAAGTAACTTAGCCATGGCCCACACACACTGGCACAGACATGCTCAGTCTCTCTGGAGCCTCAGTGACTCTTGAGCTCTCTCTTCAAACCTCTGACCCAGTGTAGCCTGGAGTCATTGCAGACCGGCCTGGGCTCAAGGGCCCCTGGAGGAGAGACCAAGTGCTGTCTCCAGACCCCTATGACAGTTTCTATAGGACTCATGATCTCCTAGGTTCCTTACAGGGAGGAGGGCCACTTCTTAACTGCATATTATGGAACAGTGAGCTGCCTTGAATGTCTGAGCTGAGAAAGGCTTTAGGGTCTGCCTACTGTCATTCCCTCATTTCATGAAACTTCTAAATAGTCTGAAGCCACAGGCAGTTCTGGAATCATTGGTTTGACTGAATATAAAAGTCAGGGTGGGCTAAGTGCTGTGACAAACAACCTCAAATTCTTAGTGGCTTAACACAATAAGGCAGTCCACAGGGGTCAGCCATGGTGGGTGGGAGGGCTCTGCTCCACGCAGTCACTCAGAAGCCCAGGATCTAACCATCTCTACCATTTCCAACAAGTTCATCACAAAGTGGAAAGAATGGGTAGAGGTCATGAGTATGGGAGGTTTGGATGAGCCAGGTCCAGAGTGGAGAACGCTACTCCTACTCACATCCCATGGGCCAGAAGTCATCACACAGCCACCTCCACCACAGGGATTCCAGAAAGAGGAGAAACTCAATATTGGGAAGCAGTAGCAATGTCTGTCCCTCTCCGGAAGGAGGCATGACCTTCTTTCCCTTTTTTTTTTTTCCTTTCTTTTATCTATCACCCTTAATCTTTCAGGCAGGTGTTAATAATGCAAACAGTGAATAATAGAAAGGGGTAATATAATTGAGTGCATATTATATGCCAGACCCTGTGCTGAGATTATTTCTTTTAATCCTTACAAGGACTTAATGAGGTATCAGCATTATTTCCACATTCCAAGAATAGGACTAATAATGCTGAGAGATGTTCAGGGTCTCCTCTTAGGTCACATGGCTTGTGGGCTGGTAGTCCTGCTGGGCTTTGAGGTCAGTGCCAGCCTGCAGTTATGAGCTGAACACACCCAGGCTGAAGAGCTAAGGACAGCTGGCTTGGGATTCAGCCATGGCCGGTCACTCCAACTTGCAGTAGACAACAGAGGAGCTGAACCATTGTTCCCCACAGCAGTGTCCTCACCCCCACCTCCCAAGCAGGCTGTGAGGCACAGAGCCTTTGAACCACCAGGCAACTGACAGCACTTCCCCTACTCATCAAAACTGCTTTTAAAAGCACTTACTTTTTAGGATTTAATTCAGGAGGACTGTGAATGTGCTCCAGCAGGTGGCGCTGTGCCTTTCCCCCACTTTCTGGTACTCTCTACCTCTTTTGTACCCGCTGCCCTCAGAGCCCAAAGCCAGGCCCATACCGCAGTCCAGCTTCTTCCCTGTGATTGAGAGGAAACAGCTCCACATGGTAGAATTGGCTGGCTCCAGGCGCAGTCTGGTTGCCTCTCCCTCTTCCCTGAGTGCCTCTCAGCTCTATAGTGCTAGAGGGTGTGATCCTATCGCTGCAGGGCAGAGCATGCTTACCAGGGTCATGGGCACTGGGAGCACACAGGCAGGGCTTAAGGCCAGACTCACAACTTATAGGCCTTTGGTCAATATCTCACTTTCTTCGCCTGCAAAATGTGAAAAATATTTGCCTCGGTGAGCTGCCATAGCAGCTATGGTGAGGAGTCAGTGAATCATGCAACTAAATTTCTTTCCCCAGAGCCTAGCACACAGAAAGAACTAAAAGTGTTCTTTGGTGTTATTAGATCTGGGATCAATTGTGTTGATGAGCAGATATTCCCAACAAAGTCTTCCCGCACTATCTGAGTAAGAGAGTTCCATCTGCTCAACTTCTCAACTTCTAGTTCTGTGAGGCAGTCTTCTAAGCACCAGACTGGTTCTGGCACCTTGGTGATGCTGAATTGATGTGAGGGAGGCCAGGGGAGGCCTTAGCTAGAGGCTGAGTTGATCTATACAGTGAGTAGTGAGTGAAGAGGGAGAGAAGAGGCAAGCCACATCCTGATATGGGATTAAACATGCTGGGATTTTATTAGGGAAATGCTTGGGGGAAGGAAAGAGGGAGGGAGCTGGGAAAGTCAGAAAGAGCTGACAAGCTCCGTCATAGGTCTTTCCTGAGACAAGGAAGATGGGTAGAAGCTCCTAGACTGGCTGCAATGAAATCTAAGGAAGGTTTCTAAATCCTAGAGAGTCCCCAAGCCCAAGTTGGCTGACAAATGGACACCCTGTCTTCCAGGAAGGAGTCTGCCTGAGCCCGCTCTCCAGCTGCACTCAGACACGTGGAAGCACAGCCTCCATGCAAAGGCCACTGTGGATTTCCAAGGAGTAGAATCATAGGAGATGTGCTGGTCACATTCTCATGGCCATCACAGAAGGAGAGAGACAGTCGGGTAGAGGCTGAGGTTAGGGTTGGTGGAGGGAGCTGTGCAATGAAAGAATGAAGAGCAGAGGGCAGGGTAAAAGGCTTAGGAATATGAAAATTGTTGGAAATGACAAAACCCCCTTAATGTTTCTTGAGAAATATAAATTATAAACCAGGAATTCCCTTTTTATTATCTTTGTCTACTTGGGCTATGCTCCTTCCAATGTGACTTATGATTCAATCTGAAACTAAGTTCCAGGATTCAACAAATAGTTGTTTTGTTTTGTTTTTGGTACCAGGGAATTGAACCCAGGAGCACTTAACCACTGAGCCACATCCCCAGCCCTTTTTATTTAGAGACAGGGTCTTGCTGAGTTGCTTAGGGCCTCACTAAGTTGTTGAGGCTGGCTTTGAACTTGTAATCTTCCTACCTCAGCCTCCCTAGCTGCTGGGATTACAGGCATACACCACCAAGCTCTGCTTCAACAAATAGTTTTATAAAATATGTAGCCTATGATGTAATAGACATGGTTCTAAGTGCTTTATTAACTCATCTTATCCTTATAACAAAATGGGGATGTGGGTATGATTGTTGTCATGCCTATTTTGCAGATGAGGAAATGAGGCAAGAGAATTTGATAACTTGACTGAAGTCATAGTCAGGAAGTGGCAGAGCTGGGATTTGAAACCTAGAGTCCATCCATGCACCATCTGACATACCACAGGGCCACTCACCCTGGCCACCGCCCTGTCTCTATGTCCTTCTTCCCACCCTTGTCTGCATTGTGATCTCACATCAGCACACCAGTCCTGCAGTGTGAAGTCACTCGAGTCTCTACCCCCCAGTTGTGTCCCTGAGGACGGTGAGACCCCTTCCCTCCCTGGGCCTTCGGAAGTGCAGGTCAAACATTTGTTGAATCTGGGTTTGGATCATCTTCCAAAAGTATTTGCAGCTCATAATCCCCAAATTCTACTTTGTCATTTGAGGCTTGCCTGGCTTAAAATTGGCTTTAAAATAGGGCTGAGGTCCATTCTGGGAGTGCAGTAGGGGCACTCCCACAAGAGGTATGCCACAGCTTTCCATGGCCACCCACACCAGTGACCCACAACTTTCTGAAGGTCTAACCACTCCTCCACATGATTCCCTGATCATTTCTTTCCTAACCACTTAGAAAACTCTTCACTGTCTGCTTATGTATAGAATTAGAGACTTGATTCAGCCCTGCAATTCTGTCTGGTTTAGGTATAATGCTTACTTTTTAGGAATTCAGGAAAGTGTTCATTGGGACAAAGAGACCTGGAGAAATCTCCAGGATGGGAGAACAGATGCCCCTGTCCATGATCCTTTCCATATCAGTGTTTCTAAACCCACCATTTCTAGAAACCAGAGGCCAGTCAGGTCAATTGATAATTGATTTTTATGGGAATCTAGACCCTCGACACTTTCCTGACACCTAATTAGGGCTCCTTCTAAGAAGCCAATAGGTATATAAGGAGTCCAAGACGAAGTGTACCATGGAGAACCTTGTCCTTACCCCAGATCAAGCCCCCGAGGAAAGAAGTTATGAGAATGATGCTGGGGGTGGGCTGCAGAGGACTCTCAGGAGACCTTCATGCTTTTCCTGGCAGGATGCCACCCTTGGAAGGCCCTTTGCTAACGCAAGAAAATCTGCCATTCCCTGGGGCAACGCCCAGGTCTGCAGACAGGCTGAGTTCTGCCTGTCAGTGACCAGTGGTAGTCACTGCTGTAGGCTCTGAGGCCCCAGCTCAAGGCCTGCACTCCTGTCTGCCTCCCTCAGCTCTGGAGGCATCGTCTGGACTCTGGTTGATAAAGAATCGATTTCGATTTCCTCTTATTCCTGTGGGGCTTGGCTGTCATGACAGGAAACTGGAAACTGGAAACCTAATAAAGACTGCACTGGAGGAGTTCATGCCCTGAGCTTGCCTGAGTCCTGGCATTAGGGAGGAGGGAGCCTGGGAAGGGAGGGCAGAAGAGAGACAGGCCACCTCCTGGAGCAGCCTCAGGGGCATCACTGGCCTTGTGGCCTTGTGTTCACCCTGTGCTGAGGTGGGATGCAGTCACATGGGCCACTGGAGGCATGCACAAGGATGGTGGAGGGCTGGCAGAGAGGGGAGGTTCCCAATCCCTCCTCAGCACCTGTGCCTCTGCACTGGGGACCAGCTTCGTAGCCGATGACCAGTGGGCCCGCACAGGCCCCTGCTTGCAGTTTAATGCTTGTCTGTTGTTGTCTTCAAATTCTTATCAGTTTTCCTTTTTAGTTTCTGTTTTGTATGTGAAACCAGATGGGATACTAGAGTGCAAACTGGTTTCTCCGCCATCCTCCCCAACTCCTGGTGTCCTGCCTGGCCTCTCTTCCCTTCCCCTGTCGGGATTGGGTACAGGTATAGGCAGGGTGGGTTTAGGCAGGCAGTCCTTGCGACTTCTTCAGGCCAGGCATGAAGACCTCAATCCCTGCCCTGAGCTGGCCACACCTCTCAGGGTGCACTGGGGAGGGGACAATTTACCACCCCTGACCCAGGTACTGAGTATGTCATGAGGCAGAGGTTGCAATCCCTCTGGAGTCACCCACCCACCATGGGTTAGGAAGAAGAGATGCCTGGCTTAACCTCTGCCCTGGCTGGGGTCATGCACCATGATCCAGCAGTTGGTGGGCACAACACATGATATTCTGTGCTTGCTAGGAGCATCCCCATACTTAAGAGAGTACAGCATTAAATAACATTTTTAAAAACATCAGGACAGGTTGAAAGAGAGATCATAAAAGCAAAGAGAAAATTTTGCATTTCACAATCTTTAACAGCATTTTCCCCCCATGCTTTGGACAAGGAGCCCCATATTGCTATTTTGCACATGGCCTTGGAAGCTACATAGCCAGCCCTGCCTTCACTCCCCAACAAAGATGGGATTCTTTACCAATACTCAGGTTGAGGGTGCCAAACTGAGAAGGGCCAGGGACCTCCAGGGCTGCAGTGAAGAGTGGCTTCAGGGTTCCATCTGAAGCCTCAGTCTCCTGCCTCTCTGCCTTGCCATGTTGGGCTCTAACAGACAGCTTCTGACCTCCTTCCATAGTCCACCAGCCTTTCCGGTTCCTTTTGTGGCTCCTGCTCCCATCTCTGCTTGTTCTTGGCTGACTTTGTGTCTCCTCCCTGATGGGAGTGACCCTGGATGAGCTGTGCCTCAGTTTCTCTTTCCCTAATTGTCTGTGCCAGGGCCACTCCTCTGTTCTCCCTTCTATCTTGACAGACAGTGATTAAAGGCCATCCCTCAGCCATCCTCTAGCAGGTGCTGTCCCCACTTAGGATTTCTTCTTGTCTGTGCAAGGCACTCTGCTCTTCCCAGGACATGCTGTCATCTCAGACTTGACATGTTGAAAATGGAAGTCATGGTCTTCCTCCTTGAATCAGCTTTTCCCTCTGCGTGCTCTATTTCTGACTCTGACACCCTCATCCTTCCAACCACCACGATCTGAAACTTCCTGGTAGTCTTTTATGCTTCCCTTTTCTTCATCTCCTACCTCTAATAAAGCTCACATTCCTTCCTTAAAAATGTGTCTTGCATTTGTTTCCTCCTAGCAGTTTCTACTGTCCATAGTTCAGTTCAGAACTTTATCAGTTCATGCCTGGACAAGACTTTTCAGGTGACCTCTGAGTCTCAGAATCTCTTCCGAGGGAGGGAGCGGGAAATGCTGGGGAGTAATATTGGCCAAATGATATTGTTATATTGTATTCATGTACCAAAATGTAACAACAAATCCCATCAATATGTACAGCTATAATACACCAATTTAAAAAGAGTATAAGAAAAAGAATCCCTTAGCCAATTATGCAGGCACGTGGCTCCAGGAATGAGTTTGTTTGTTTGTTTGTTTGTTTATTGGTACTGGGAATTGAACCCAAAGGCTCTTAACCACAGAGCCATATCCCCAGTCCTTTATATATTTTATTTAGAGACAGGGTCTCACTGAGTTGCTTAGGGTCTCACTAAATTGCAGAGGCTGGCTTTGAATTCACAATCCTCCTGTCTTAGCCTTCCAAGTGCCTGGGATGACAGGTGTGCACCACTGCACCTGGCCAGGAATGAGTTTATTAAAATGTGCCCCGCTGATGGTATCTTTCTGTTACTCAAAAATTTTCAGGGGTTCTCTATCAAAGAGCTATTAACTCTCAGTTTAGTAACTGTAATATCTGATCACGCCAGATCATGATCAGGTCACTCCCCTGCTAAATCCCTCATGGCTTTTCACTGCTTAAGATAATCCCTAATGTGACCCCCCCCACACACACACACACACATGCAGAGACAAATGCACATATACTCATTTTCCCTAGGTAATTCCCATTCATTCTTCCTTGTCATAAAATGTTCTAATACTTCATGCTTCTCTTCTGAAACCCTTATCACCACTTATTAAACTATGAAACATGATCTAATGCCACTCTTCCCTACTAGAATATAAACTTCACAAGGGTGAAGACTGGGTTAGTTTAGCTTAGACAGGTCTCTCTCCTCGTCTGATATATAGTAGACATTTAGGAAATCTTGGCTGAACAGATGAATGAACTACCATTTATTGAGTGCCAGGGTCCCTGCCAGGCACTTCATCTCATTTAATCTTCAGAATAGCCTTTTTGATGTTATTTCTCCTCCATATAAACCTAAAATATCAAAGTTTATATTATAGACAAGAAGCCACTCTGCACCCCAGCTAAATAGGTCTTTGCTCCAAACACTCCCTGTGCTTGCTCACCTCTCTGCCTTGACTCTGACCTTGCCTCCACCAGAAAAAATCCTCCTCCCTTCACATATGAAATTTTAGCAACTTCTTAAGGTCCAGTCTTAAAAGGAAGTACTGTAACCTTTTCATCTGACCTTAAATACATAGTATGGTTAAGACCAAAGTCTCTGAGATTAGACGGACTTGGATTTGAATTCTAACTACCTCCCTGCTTCCAAGTTATGTGACTTCAAGCAAGTTACTTACACTTGGTTTCCTTATCTATAATTTGCATACAGATTTAAATGAGATGAGATATCTGAAAAGTTTAACATGAAGCCTGGTTTATAGAGGAGCCAAAGTACATTAGCTCTTTTTCTCATTTTCCTCCTGTTCACCTCTTTCAAATCTCCATTTCCTGTTCTCTTCCCATGGACTCACACTCACCTACCAGACCCACTCACACCATCCAGGGATGCAAGGTACTACCTAAGGACATCAGAATCAGTGGCCCTTTCAAATGTAATCCTGTTGGCAGCAACATCAGCCGTCAGCCAGTTGGTACAGCACTCCATGTGAGCATCTAGGTGCATTCCCCCTGAATGCTTGCCCTGCTACAGCAGAGAGAATACATCATTTTTTGTTTATTGGTGCACCTCAAATGTATGAGTTCTTTTTCACTGGAACTTTGCAAAGATTCCCAGGGACCAAATTCTGAGATCCCAGACACCCTGGTGAAAGTTGAGTACAAAGTCAAGTACATGCAAGTGGAAGTTGAGTAAAAAGAAATTTGGAAGCTCTTTTTTAAGGTCAGGAGAGGCATGGTGACATTGAATCATCATTTAACAGAGTGGAACTTCTCCCAAGAGAGGGATGGGAAAGGCCAACTAACATTTATTTATTTATTTATTTATTTATTTATTTATTTATTGGTACTGGGGATTGAACCCAGGGCACTCCACCACTGAGCCACATCCCCAGTCCTATTTTTTTGTATTTTATTTAGAGTCAGGGTCTCACTGAGTTGCTGAGCACCTTGCTAAGTTGCTGAGGCTGGCTTTGAACTCGTGATCCTCCTGCCTCAGCCCTCCCAAGTGCTGGGATTACAGGCATGTGCCACTGCACCTGGCCCAACTAACATTTTTGACCACCTACTCTGAGCCAGTCCTGTGCTTAACTATTTATATCCATTGCCATCTTTATAAGCCTACCTAGGAAGTGGACCACATCATCCACACTTAGGTCCTTCCAGAGGGTCAGGAACGACTTTCTACAGTGACCATTTCCTTTTGGGTTTTCCCAGATTTTTAGAAAGGCTAAAAAATCATCATCACTATATACCCTTCAAGAAAAAGGGGAAGGGTCCATATTCCTACCCTTGGAGAAGAGAGGCTGTTTTCTCCACTTGGACGGAGGCAGTGGGGCTGGTGGAGGTTAATTGTAACTCTCAGTTTTCCCAAGCCCTAAGTTCTGCCCAAGTCTTGGGTCAATCCTTCAAAACCAAGCCAGCCCAACATTGAACAAAGCATTCCACATGGTGTTGCAGGTAATGCAGCTAATTCATCCAGGAAGCTGATTGCATTTTTAACTTTCCAAGGGATTATTATAAGCAGCTGTTGTGAAAAAAATTAAAGATGATAAAGAATTACTTGGGCCCCTAGAACCTGCTGTGCTGTTTCTGTATATCCCCAGAGCACTTAGGATGTATAAGAGGTATTATTTAAAAGAATAAATAACAACATTTATAGACTTTCCCTGGAGAGTGCAATCAGCTTTGCATAATCCCCTAAAACTGCTCAGCACGGACGCCCATGTTAGGAGCTGGTCACTAGGAGAGTCTGAGAGCAAGTTCCACTGGAGATGGAGGCCTGTGGTAGGCAGATCAGAGGTTCCAAGCTTCTGCTCAGGAATGTTTCTAGAAACACCACTGGCCAAACTGGCTTCCCCTAGGCCTGCTGCACACTGAAATTCCCCTCAACTCCTGCCTCCCAGCGGCAGGGTGGGAGCTGTTGGGGCTTCTTTAATTATTAATGCTGTAGAGAGATGCAATCAATCCACTAGTTTTCCTTCATGGTGGCACGCTCTTGGAAGACCCAGAATCAAGAGGAGTTTGGGAGGGGAGGAGTCTGAAGGAGAAAGTGGCCACATGGGGAAGAGGGTCTGATTGGATGGGCACCTTGCGGCAATGCTGCAGCAGATGGAGGGACAAGAAGAGGAAGAGGCACAGGAACAAGGCTGCTAGAATCTTGTTTTCCATACCCTACATCTGCCCACTACGGTCAGCCCTGGCAACTTTCTCACCCATTGATTCTGTCTTATCCCACCCTAGCCCCATCCATTCCTCTAACTTTAATGATTTCCTGCCAACACTGACCATCATTCTTTTCTTCAGTCTCAAAAACATCCCACTCCCTCCCCAGTGAGCATCCTTTCTTGTTAAAGGATTTTAATAATTTAACAGTTGAGCATAATGTTTGTCTTAGTCCATTTTGTGCTGCTAAATGGAATACCATAGACAGAGTTGCTTATAAACAATGGGAGTTTCTGTGGTTCACGGTTCTGGAGGCTGGAAATCCAAGATCCAGGGGCCACATCTGCCAAGGACCTTGGCGCTGCAGCATGGCATGGTGGAAAACATCACATGGGGAGAGAGTGTGCAAGAGAGGGAATAAGAGGGGCATTCTTTTCTTCAGCCATCACACTCTCACAACAGTGGCACTCATCTAATCCTGAGGGCAGAGTCTCTTAAAGTCAGCTCCTAAAGGTCCCACCTCCCAACATTGTTGCATTAGGGAGTAAGTTTCACGTGAACACGTGAAGTTTGGGGGACACATTCAAACCATAGCCATGTTAAATTATGTTCATCTTTGTGTGTGGGCACATCTGGACATCTTGAAGGAAACTCAGGGCCAGCAGAGATCTGCTTATGAGGAACCAAGAGACTCTCAGGAAAAACTTTATCATATAGAAAGGAGAGTCAAGAGGAAGGGTGGAGTGATTTTGAGAGCAGGTCTGCATCTGCCCTCAGGGGCCCATGCTTGAGCCTTGAAAGGGAAGTCATGATGATGATGGTGATGATGATGATGGCAATAACGATAACTACAGTCATAAAACACAGCTTCACTAATAATATCTGCACAGGTCTTAGAGACATATTGGCAGCACTAATGGCAAGTTCCTACAGCATGGGAGGTGGGGCTGCTGCAGCCCTGGTCAATAGCAGCTCCAGGAAAGGACTCCAACCTGACTGGACACAGATGGACACCAGCAACAGCTCCAGATGAAGGCCTTGAGGAAAATGGCTGACTCTCCACAGAGGGATCAAGTGATATAGCCTGTGAGACTATTATGAGTCCTAGAGGAAGTAAGAGAAGGGGACTGGAATTCCCAAAGAATGAGTGGGTAGAGAGATGGAGAAATCCTGGCAGGTGGTAGTCCTTGTGTCTCTATTTTTAATCCAAATGATAGTGTGGCTCAGTGAGTTAGGCTTCAGACTTTAGAAGGGAGAATAGGATTTGTGGAATCTTATAACTTCAACTACTACTCTGTGAAAACGGTTGAAAAGCTCCAGGAAAAAAAACTCTAAGGAGGAAAAAGGATAGGTTTTCCCTGTACCCAACAACTTGGCACAACGTTCACCAGGTCCCTGATCCCCCGTGATACCTTCTTAGCAAAACATTGAGGAGAGTCAGTTCATGGTATGTGTATTACCAAATGACTGGCCTTTTCATTTACCATAAAGCCCTAATGCTGACCAGAAAAGGAGCCATGACCATGTAGTAGGTACCCAATCAATACAAATGGAATTAGTTAATTCATTACTGCTTCAGTGATCTCAGTTCCTGAAATTGCGAGGCAGCTTTTAAAAATAAAACTCTTCTCACTAGCTGGTGGTTTCCTCATATCACAAAGACGATGCTGGTTGTTAGGGATCAGCTCTAAGTGTAGCCTCAGGCTCACATTGTCTAATTAGACACCATCAACTTCCACATAAAACTTGTACTATGGTTAGAAAACAAGGAATAAAAAGAATATTTAGCTTCAGTTGGAGAGGCCTTCTCTCTGCCTGCCTTCTTGGATTCCCACAACTCAAGCCATCTGTGAGATTAATACAGCCCTGTGTTTCCTGGGTTCCCTTCCCCATTTGGGGAGGCAGTTCTTGCCACTCTGAGCAGAATGTGTCACTTACCTCAAGTCTGTCTCCCTATGAGCTGAAGAGAAGAGAGTTACCCATGAAAGAATTAACTTACCTAAGGCTGCCGGCCACTCGTTCTCAATTAGCTCTCAATCCACCTGTATCCCCATTTTCTTTTGAAGCCTCATATTCATGTCTGCCTGTTCCCTGTTTTCTGGGCTTCCATAACCCTTGATCCACCTTAGTCAGCAGCCATGCCCAAATATAGCTGGGGGGCCATCAGCCCCATCTCCATCAGCTTCCCCAAACCCACTTCAAATTTAAAAAGAAACCATTATTTGACAAGGACAATGGATAGTCTGTCACTGAGATAAAAATAGCATCTTTATTAAGTGCTAGTCCTTTTATTGATCTGCCACAGACACCGTAAAACAAAGCAAAACCAGGCTCCATGCAAATATTCATTCAAAACAAGACTCTTAACCCATTTCCAACCAGATTCTGAGTCCCTAGGCAAAATATGCTCCTGTCTGAACAAATCTACCTCTCCTTTGGCATAATACTTTGTCATTTATGTGTCTGGAACCTTGGGATTGTACACAGACCTTCCCAAGGAAGATGGAAATATTATGTCGTCTCAGCTTAAAGTTTTTTTGTTGTTGAGGAAAAGTATACTTGTTGACATTTCCAGTTGCATCTCACCCTCACACATAACCAGCACGATTCATTTGCCATACATCCTTTCTATTCATTAGTCATTACTTGCTAAACATGTAAGATGCATAATAACAAACACACTGTGAACATATAAATAATAATAAAACCTATTTTTATGTGGTTTTGAAATTTACCTGTATGGGATCATAATGTAAATATTATGCCACAACCTGATTTTTTTCTCTCCTTATTAGAATTTCAGATTTTTACAAGTCCATGTCTTTCATTCCTTTTAACAGCTGTAGAATAACCCAACATGCCACACTTTATCTATCCAATTACATACCGTTGGGTCATTTAAATTGACTATAATAAGCCTTCTTCCTCTGAAGTAGAATGGAGAGATTTTTATGCACCAAGCCAAAATAAAGTATCATGGACTGGATTTACCTTCCCACATGAAACAACTAAAAATAGGAGAAAAATGATATGAAACAGTGATTTCCAAGACATTAAGCATCAAGCAACAAGGGGCAGTCACCCCTGATAAATAGAAAACAAGTGAGTTTGAACCCAAAGATTTCTCCAGTTTATTGCCTTGGGAGTTTCCAAGCCATAGGATAGGGACCCAGGCACAGAATTCCATGATTTAAGAAGTTGAGAGTCTAGGGAGAAAAACATGGCTACAGTTAACAGGGCAGAGTACTGGAGAGGAACGAACTACACACAGAGAGAACCCTGGAGATCTGTAGAGGGTCACACTTGAGGATTCAGCAGAGAACTGATCAGCACATGCAGGCAAAGAAAGTATCAAAGGCCAATGGAAGGATCACCCAAAAGGATTGGGAGGAACAGTGTGCATTGAATAGATACTTGTAATAGTACCTATTCCCACTAGCCAGATTGGGAAATGTCACACTCCATGGGCATTGGGTTGAATAATCAGAAGAGTCTTGCTTCAGTAGTGGGGAATAACTATCTTGAAATTAATGCTGCTCTGGTCCCAGCTAATGAATCTTAAAAGTAAGAGCAGAAAGCATTAATCTGTGTCCAAGTAGCTCAACTGTATCCCACAAAGAAACATTAAGAATTTATAGGGATATGAAATATCCTGCACTCAACAAGGCAAAATTGACAATGTCTGGCTCTCAATCAAAAATTATCAGGCATACAAGGAAGCAAGAAAATCTGGACCATAAGGAGGAAGTTAATCAATCAATTGAAACTGACCCAGGATGAACATAAACGTTAAAATTATGAGACAAGGGTGCTAAAATAGTATTTATAACTACATTCCATATGTTAAAAAGATAGAAAAAGAAAAAAAGTTAGAAATATTGAATATCTTGGGCAGAAACATGTAAGATATCTTTAAAAAGGGTAAAATCCACCATGTTCAGATGAAAACTACAAGATTTTAGGTGAAATATTTACCTCCTGAGGTTAATAGCTAATTAGACATCACAGAAGAAAAGATTAGTGTACTTGAAGATGGGCAATAAAGGCCATACAAAATAGAATACAAAGAGAAAGGGAGACTGAGGTGATGTGAAGATGGCATGAGTGAGGAGTGGGACAACTCAGCCACCTAATGCACACACAAGTGGAGTTGCCAAAGAGGGACAGTGGGCCAAAAACACATTTGAAGGAATAATGGCCAAATTTTTTCCAAATTTGGTGAAAAGTAATTTTCTAAGAGGCTTGATGAATCCCAAGCACAGGGAACATAATGACAACAAGATCCATCATCATCAAATCATTCAAAACCAGTGATAAAAAGAAAATCTTAAATGTGGCCAGAGCGGGGAGAAAAGATTCCTACGTAGAGAGGAACAAAAATAAGCATGACATCAGGTTTCTTGTTGAATAATGCAAGAAAAAGACACTGGAGAAACCTCTTTAAGGCACTGCTGAAATATCTTTTCTACATGAAGACGAAGTAAAAACATTTTCAGACATCCCAAAGCTGAAAAAGTCCATCTTGAGGTATTGAGATATGCTCAGTAAGAAATACTCAAGGCTGTCTATCAGAAGGAAGGCAGTGACTCCTCAGGAAAATGTACATCAATACAAAGGAGTAAAGAACACCAGAGGCGGTAACTCCATAGGCAAACTTACAATATTTTTAAAAATTATTTAAATGTCATTGAAATATCTTTAAAAGTGAATTGAAATATCATGCTAAGTGAAATAAGTCAAACCAAAAAAACCAAAGGTCAAAATGTTTTCTCTGATATGTGGAAGCTAATTCACAATGGGGGACAGAGAATAGGGAAGAATGGAGTTACTTTATATTAGGTAGAGGGGAGTGATGGTAGGGGAGGGGGCACGGGGGAGGGAATGACATTGGAGTGAGACAGACATTACTACCTCATGTGCATATATGAATCCTTGATTGATATGATCCTACAATATGTATAATTAGAAAAATAAGAGCTTACACTCCATTTATGTATGATCTATCAAAATGTATAAATGCATTCTACTGTCACGTACAACTAGTTAGAACAAAAAATAAAATATTTAAATTTTAAAAAGTGAATTGTTTGTTAAAACAACAACAATAATGTAATATAAAGACTATAACATACACAGAGGTAGAAAACACAATAAAGATATTGTGAAGTTCAAGAAGGAAAAAAATGGAAGGATGGCATCAGAAGGTTCTTACACCATATGTAAAGTGAAATACTGTCACTTGAAGATATATTAAGAAAATTCTTTAAATGTGCTATAAGCTCTAAACCTAACACACACACACACACACACACACACACACACACATACACATACTCATTTTAGCTAGAAAATCAACAAAAGCGATAAAATGGAACAATAAAAACAATTAAATCAAAAGAAGACTTTAAATGAAGGGAAAGGGGAAAAATAGATGGAACAAAAAACAAGATAAATAGCAAGATGGTAGATTTAAACATAACCCTATCAATAATTACATTAAATAATTGGCATATTCCAATTAAAAGGCAGGGATAGTCAAATCATATTTTTAAAAAGCAAGACCTAACAATTTGCAATCTCAAAGAAGTTCATTTTAAGTATGAGAAAAATAGGTTAAAAATAGAATGATGGGAAAGATCTATCTGTGAACACTAATCAAAAGACAGATGGAATGACTATATTAATATCAAAGTAGATCTTTCTGCAAAGATTATCAACAGGGATAAACAATACTGTTTTATAAAATACATGAATCAAAAGCATATTGAAATGTAACCAAATCTACAAGTATAATGTGAAAATCAATTTTAATATTCATTCTCAGTTTCAATATCCCCTCTCAATAATTGATTAAACAAGTAGACAGGAAAGCTCTAAGGATATAGAAAACTTAATACAGTTATCCCTTGCTCTGTCCCTGAAGCAATGGTCCTGGATACCCCCACCTCCCATGTTCCCCAAGGATACCAAAATCCATGAACTCTCAAGTATCTTACGGAAAATAGGCCAGAACTTGCATATAATCTATGCACATCCTCCTGTATACTTCAAATCATCTATACATTACTTATATTAACTCATATAAATATTACATAAATAGATATTATACTGAAGAAGAAGAAGAAAAGCCTAACCTGTTCAATACATATTTTAAAAAATTTTTAAAAACACTTTCAATGCATAAATATAGAAGGCTGTACTATCATTCATCTCAATCTAATTGACATTCATAGAACATTCTAACCAATAACAGTAGAAGATAAACATGGTGGTCAGATTTCTATCACTGACAAAATGACTGAGAAAATCAACTTAAAGAAGGAAAGATTTATTTTGACTCACAGTTTCAGAGGTTTCAGTGCATGGTCAGCTGGCAGTGATGCAGGACATTATGGCAGAGAACACATGGTGGATTCAAGCTGCTCACCTCATGAGCAGCAGGCAGGAAGGAGAGGGAGAGGGAGGAAAGCCAGGGAGAGGACATAATATGGTTCTCAAGGGCATATCCCCAAGGACCCACTTCCTCGAAGTAGGTTTCACCCTAAGTTTCTACCACGTCCCAATGGCCCATTGAATTATGAACTCATCAATGGATTAATACGTTAATGGCTTATAGCCCTCATTATCCAATCAACTCTGAACGCTGCTGCACAGGGGAAAAAGCCTTCGACACATGAGTTTTTGGTGGACACTTCAGATCCAAACCCAAGCCACATATTCCTTTAAAGTGGTCATGGAACATTTACCCAAACAGGCTACATTCTGTGGACTATACAACAAGTTCCAGTAAATTTAAAAGGATTCAAGTCATCATCATTCATCATTAGGGAAGTGCAAATTCAAATTACAATGAAGTTCACATCTGTTGAATGGCTACAATGAAAAAGACTGGCCTTTTCAAATATGCCAAGTGTTTTAACAGGATATGGAGAAAATTGAATTCTCATAAACTGCTGCTAGGAATATAAAATTACATAACCACTTTGGAAAACTGTTCAGAAATTCCTTAAAAAGTTACCCATCTACCTACCATATGATCCAGTTATTTCACTGCTAAGTATTTACTCAAGAGAAATAAAAGCATATGTCCATAAAAAGATGTGTGCATAAATAATCATAGAAGTTTTATTTGTAATAACCAAAAAATAGGAATAAACCAAATGTCCACCAACATATGAATGCATAAACAAGTGTGGTATTCCATGAAAAACTGTTCAGCAATAAAAGGGAATGAACAATTGATTCAAACAACATGATGAATCACAAAATAATTACACTGTGTGAAAGAAGCCAGACAAAAATATCATACATGCTGCATGATTCCATCTCTATAAAATTCTAGAAAATGCAAATGAATCCATGGTGACTGAAAGCAGATCAATAGTTGTCTAGAGAGGGAGAAGATGGGAATGGGAGGGTGAGAGAAAAGCATTATGAAAAAACATTAAGATACTTTTGGGGATGATGGATATGCTCTTATCTTTATTTTAATTTCACTCTCTCTCTCTCTCTCTCTCTCTCTCTCTCTCTCTCTCTCTCTCTCTCACACACACACACACACACACACACAGCAATAAACCCAAAATAAGATGGTTGCAGATGCAACCACGGTAGCTAATCAACTAACCTTGAGATGGGGAGATGATGCTAGAGTACCTGAGTGGGCCCAGTCTAATCACATGAGTCCTGAAGGGCAGAGGATCCTTCTTGGCTGTGGTGAAGAAGGTCAGGAGAAAGATGGCAGCATGAGAAGAATTTGACATGCTACTGCTCCTTCTGAAAATGAGGAATTACTTGCAGGACCAGGGAGAGGTTCAAGGTGGAGAAGACAAGGGGAATGTCTCCTTCAGAGTCTCCAGGGAAGAATGTGGCCCCACCAGCCCACGCTTTGATGTTAGCACAGTGAGACCTGTGTTTGACATCTGACCTACAGAACTCCAGTGAATCTGAGTTACTAAGTTTGTGGCAGTGTGTTAGGGCAATAATGGAAAACTAATACACCATACTTACTGTAAAATTTTCCTCATCTGTTGGGTAAAATGTTTTTTAATTTGATTTGATTTGTCCTGCTTCCTGAGTTAAGACTCAATTCATGCATTTCTTCTTCTGCAAATAATATATTCTACTCTTTCAATTAAGTTTTAAGTGGGACTAGTTATTTTTATATGTTGAATGCCATTCTTCTATTTTATAAATATTAAAGATATTTTCCCCTGACTTCTCACGTCTTTGAACTTTGTAGTGTCTTTTGGCATAGATGTTTTAATTTTATGGTAGAATGCAACTGTGCTTTAAAAAAAAGTTATTGGGATAAATAAATAAACAATTGAAGGGAGAACCTGTAGAATAAAATGGGAGGGATGATGGAAAGGGGAAAGGGGCAGGCATCAGAGACTGAAATGAAGTAAATCAAATTCCATGCATGTATGCTTTTGTCAAAATGAATTTAACTCTTATGTATAACTATGATGCTCTAATTTTTAAAAATGGTGAAAAAAGGTTTTGGATATATGTATGTATAAAGAAAACTTTTCTCATATAAATGTTCTAAAAATAATTAGTCATTTTTTTCCTAATGAATTCAAATTGCATATTTTGTTATGTGTATACCTTTTATAAGGTGTAATCTATTGTTTCAACCCCGTTTATTAAGTGCTTTCCTTATCCCTTACTGATCATAATCCCTCATCTATCACATGTCAATTTCACATATGTACATGAGTTTGTTTCCAGTTTTCTGTTGAGCTCCATTTATTTGTCTACTTTTATACCAATAAAAGCATATCTTTTATGTAGACCTCTACTCTTTCTTTGTGTGTGTGGAATTCAACTCTCCCACATACATTTTAGAATCTACAATGGAAGCTCCCTGAGGACAGAGATTTTAGTCTATTTTGTTTTTGTGCAGAATTCCCACTATGTAGAGTAATGTTTGGCACTTTGTACAAACTTAAGAAATATTTGTTGAATGAAAGCATCAAACTCTGTGGTACTGAAGTCTTCACTTCATTCAAAGTGCTTGTATTGGTTTCCTAGGTCTGCCCTAACAAAGTACCCCACTGGGTACTGGGTGGTTTGAACAAACATCTAGAGGCTGGAAGTTAGAGACCAAGGTATGGGCCCAACCAGGCTTTCTCAGAAGCCTCAAGGGCAGAGTCCATTTTTGCCTTTTTAGCCTCTAGTAGTCCCAGGCATCCTTTGCTCATGAAAAAGCAACTCCAATCCGACCCACAAGGTCCTCCCTTGTCTGTGATTTCACGGGACACTTTCCTATCTCTCTCCTCCTATGAAGATGTCAGTCATTTTGGATTAAGGGCCTATCCTGCTTCAGTATGACCTCATCATAAGTAAGTAAATCCTCAATGACACTACTTCCAAATAAAGTCATGTTTCCAGCCAGGTCTTGGGGTTGCCACCTAGACCCAATTTTTGAGGGTCGTGATTCCTCCATAAGAGTGGTAAATGTCTTCTCTGACTACAGTCCTCTTTTTTGTCCTTCAATCACAATTATAACTATTTCTCTATAGATCAGATTCATCTTTTGTTATAGTTATTTCTAGGTGACTCTACTCTGCAGTTCTTTATGCTGCTGAAAATATTGAGAATATTTTGCCTATTACCTTTTTCAAATTGACTGTTACTAATGTGTGGGAATTGTATTGACTTCTGTATGTTGATCTTTTATCCAGTAAACTTGCTGAACTCTCTTTATAGCTTTAAATAGTTTCTCTTATATGAATTTTAAGCTCCATATTCTTTTATTGACCCATGACTAGAAACAATAGTGAAATATAGAAAGTATAGGCTTCTGTTGACAATTTAAGTAGAAATTTTGAAAATTTGATTTTCAACTTGAATTTTGATTTAAATACTTTCAAAAGACAAATACCCAACTAGTCAGTACATATTCTTAAATGATAAATAAAAGATTAGTGAATATTCGCTAGCTGATTGCACTAAAATCTAAGTTAAATCTGTTCTTAATCTGAATCTTGCCAAAACTGTGTTTTTCCCTACATCTGTTTGTTAAGAAGGCCAAAAAGCTTTCCTGAAAAATTCAAATATTTGTTTTGTTTGTTCTAATGACCCTTGACTTATCATTTGGAGACTGGAATATGTTTACTATGGTAAAATAAAATTGTAAGAAGTTTTATTGTAAAGAAGTGTTCCCTTAAAGTGGTATTCTTTGCTTTTCAAAGTTGGTTGATTTTACCAGCAACCTTAGTGATGATGAATTCACTATGACATTCCTTCTTCTTTCTGTTCCTCTACAATGTTTTATACATAATCCTATTGCAGCTTTAATTTGGAAATATTTTGTAGGTTTCAGCTCAAATCAAAGTCTCCTTCTGTTCACTGCTGATGGTCTAGGAATGCATTTCTATTTGGGGGAATCTAGGGGGGAAAGTTTTTGAGAAAAAACTCACATTGTGTCTACTACTCTGGTTTAGACTACTGGCATCATCAACAGCAACCAAATCCTTTGGTTAAATTTCAATGAATACTAGAAGTTTATGACTCAGTACCATAATTTTGGACATACATATGTGTCTCTCCCTGATTTTCAAGGACATCCAAAAGCAAAAGCCCAATGAAGAACAATCTGCCCACACAAACAGGTTTGCTAGACCTGCATTACTTTGTTTCCATTTTGTTCTCTTTGAGCCTTTAGAACAGCCTAGTCAGGTGTTCTTCCCTGATCACAGGGGCTATGGATAAAGAGGGCCCTGTCTTCATTGCAGGGGAAGTCATGCTTTCCCACTGAGCTCAGTGCAGCGGTGGCAGCCAGGTTAATGAGAAAAGTAACTGGTGACCCGAGCCAGAGATATGAGGTGTGGTGATCCCTCCTTACCTGGAGATTCAACTCTACACCCAGGGGCTGCTTTGGGTAATCTGGATTTGACCTTCATTAAGAAAGGGCAGCTGTTTTTCTTATATGTTTCAGTCTATCTGAATATGAAAGAAAGTAACAGGTCACAGCAAGTCTTGAGATATTTATAGAGATTTCACAGGGGAACTTCAGAGTCAGTGCAGTTGACTTGAAACCCAGCGAGCAGAATCTTTAGGAACCAGAGATGCACATGCCCTCCTCCTTCAGAATTCAGAACACAGACTGGGCCCATGAAGGCTAGAGCGGACCCCCTTGGGAGCAAAACCTACTGCCTGGACATAAGTGTGCACAGAGCAAGGGCTAAGACGGATCTGGGAGGAGCTGAGATCCCCACAGACTGACATGCACCAGCTTCTGTCTTCCTTGGGCCTGTGGTCTGGACGGCTGGGGAATAAGAAGTAGAATTAGATGTTCTATGAATTGTGCTGTGAGTTTGTCTTTAGAATCCGATGCAGAAATCTGAATTCTATAACTCTCTTGCCTATGAATATATAATTTTCTCATATGTCTTAGTAGAATATTTTCTAAAAGCAATTTCAGCTACATGTGGCAGAAATCACTGATTTTAAGTGAGTTAACCAATAAAAGATTTTTTTTTTTTATCTGAGAAGAAGAATGAGAGAAGGGGATTTAATGTTATGATCCTGTGATCTTCTATTCTGATAGTCTTCCATCTTCAGTATGTCACCCTTGTCCTCAGATCAGCTTCACTCATTTGGTGACAAGAAAAGTTACAGGAGTGTCAGGCTGTAGTTATTCTGTACATCACTGTGCAGAGTAAAGAAAGAAGGCTTCCTGCACCTCTTTCTATGTCAGAAGCCTCCAGCAGGCTTCCTTTCAAATCTCATTGTCTAGAATTTAGGCACGTGCTTATGCTTAAACCAATCCCTAATAAGGGATGTAAGACCATCATAACTGGCTTAGAACAGTCAGAACTGGCTCTGAGAGTGGGGCAAGTCTTCCTCAAAGCACATGGCTAAATGGAAGAAAGTGGAAATATGAATTAAATCAGAATTCCTTTGGTGGAACAAATTCAGGATTGTTTGGGAGGAAGGAGATGAGGTAAAAAATGAATATAGTTAAGCAATCAATAGTAGGTATTACACCTGATTTCTCCTGAATAGGAGTTTTCCCAGTCCAAGTTCAGACTAGAAAAGAATCAAAATTGCTCTGGTGGTATTTGGAATAGACTTGAAGCAAACACAGAAGAGAAAAGTGGGTGTTCCAACAGAGACAGAGAGGGAGATCAATATGAGGTTACCCATGGATATTGGCGCACTTCCTCCAGGGCCATTTCTTCAACGTTAGATGCTGCTGCCTCCATCTCCCTTGTGAAATCTAACTTAATAAAGCCAGAGGCAAGCTTTAAAATTGCTGAGATGGGGGCTTTGACTCTTTTCAAATAGCAGGATTAACAGGAACCTCAGGAAGCTGCTCCATCAGGAGCCATTAGCCAAAAGCACTGACAGCTGGGTAGCTGGAGTGAGTCCACCAGGATGGACCCCTCCAGTGGTGAGTGGGCAGGATACCATTGTGTGCTTTGGGGCTTGTTGAAGGCCTCAGGAACAGGGAAATGTCTGAATCCCACTTTCCCTCCTCCCTAAAGGCATTTTTCATACATAGGCAACCTAGGGCCCAGGTGAAAAAGGGTACTAGCAGGAAATAGAAGAGGAGGAAATTGATTTCAAAAGGTCACTTTTTACTGATTGAGATTGCTTTGAGCCACTTCTATTACAACCACAGCAGCAGCAGCAGCCTCAACTGGGAACTTGGTACAAATGCAATTTCTGAGGGCACACTCAGACCTATTGAATCAGAATCTGGTTTAGGGACATAGGAATCTGTATTTTAAAGAGTCCTATGGGCATTTCCTCAAGTTTAAATGGCAATGCTTTAGGTCTTTATTGTCCCAAGGCCCCAGATAACCTCCTCTGGAAAGCTAACCGTAAAAAGTGGTGAAGTCAGGCAAAGGCTGGAAAACACAGATCAGTAAGTGAACCGTGTGGGTGTTCATTGTGCCAGAGATTTCATCAATCTGCACTAAGCTTGTGGGTATCAGTGATGTGATGGACATCACTGAAGACATTAGTGAAGGAGAAGCCATAGACACAAGGTCATTGCATATGTCTGCTTAGCTGTGTGCTCCATGACTCTAGAGGAACTCATGAAATTACTGGGGTCCCTGGAATTGTAAAATGCAGTAGTTCCACTGACACACCCCTGTAATACTAGTGTTTTAGGTCTTGAAATGACCATAAATCTCAACCCTTTCAATTTATAAACCAAAGGATGTGAAATAACTTGACTAAGATCATATGGTTAATACAGTGGCAGACCCAAGATCTTGAAAACCTAAAGTTCTATCTTAGGAAATTAGTCTTTAGATAAGAAGTCAAAATTTATGAAGAGCTAAATGTTGAAAATTTTATTTTAACTGTAACAATAAGTTCATTAAGTTACATTGCATTCATTGTATAGTGTTTAAAATTATTTAAGATAAATATATTATCTTGTATTTTATCTTGTTATTTTATTATACCATTATTTATATTATATTTATAAAGATATATATATATATAAACACAAACATTTACACAGATAAGCATTTGTGTATGTGCTTTAAGCAATTTAAAAATTGTCAATTGTGTTCTTACAGACTTTCCCAAACCTATCAGATCTTGTTGCTGCTAACCCCTCCGTTCTCCCAGGGATGCTTATTGCCCCACAGCCTCCCAAGCACAAGAAGAAGCCATCTACCGGGCTGAGAATCATTAAGTAAAGTTTAAAAATATCATTGCCCAATCCAAACAGGCTGATTGTATAAGACTCTCTCAAAAAGATGCCCAAACATCTGTATTTAAATCCAAACAAAGAAAAACAACAAACCTTCCTAGGTAATTCTGCTGTACAGGAAAGCTGGAGACTCAGTGGGCTGGTCAAGTTCACTTTGTAATCTTGAGTTATCCTCATGCACACCTTTCTTTTTAGCTTCAGGAGGCAAATCATAATAAAGCTCCTTAGAGTACGGTTGCTGTTGACCTAAAATGTAAAGAGCACAGATGTTTTATTTGAGATTACCCAGTGTGTGGTTGTGGTAGGTTAAACATGGTTGCAGATTCTTTGATATGTCTTCCATGGAGAGGGAGAGCCTGTTTACTTTCCTCATAGAAAGTCCAAATACTTTGAGATCACAATACCATGCAGAAACCCAAGCTAATCTCTAAAATAAGCTATTTAAAAAAAAAGTTCCTGACTAGCCACCATGAACCAGGCACCAGCCCCATTTTGAAAATTTCAGCCCAATCGATGCTTCATCTTTTCACCTAAAGAAAGATCTGGTGCCAAATGGTTGTGTGTGTGTGTATGTGTGTGTGTGTGTATTCCTTGTCCCTCCATAGCTGTCCCTCCATAGTACTCATATCATTATTATGAAGTTCACCTTTTTGACCTTCTTTTCATGTCTTAGTGGGTGGAGGGTAAAAATTTATTATGCAAAGAAACATAGGTTGCTGAGATATCTCTGAGGTTTAGCACAACAGATTTTTTAAGGTTTATGAATTTCAGATAGATATTTCCAAAAGTGAATGTTTGCCCCTGGATCTTCTCTGCCTATCCTAGTAGAATATAACATGCAGCCTTCCTCATTGGAATGAAGTTTTTCTCAACCAGATTTTTTTGGGGGGTGGGTGGGTTGCATATTGCTGTCTATCTGCTTTTGTTGCAAGTGATAGTCAGCTTTCTGATGCTGTGACAAAATACGTGAGAAAATCAACTTAAAGGGGGAAAGGTTCATTTTGGCTCATGGCTTCAGAGTTTCAGTCCATGGTTCCTTTGCCCTATTGCATTGGGCCTGAGGTGAAACAGTATATCATGGGGATACATGGTAGAGCAAGGCTGCTTACCTTATGGCTGCTTGGTAGGAGAGAGAAAGAGAGAGAGAGAGAGACACTAGGGTACCAAGATCCCTTTCAAGGGATGACCTAATTTATGCCCTCAATGACCTAATTTCCTTCACCTAGATCCTACTTCCTAAAAGTTCCACCACCTCCCAATAGTACCATTGGCTGGGATCAAGGCCTTCAACACATAGACATTTGGGGGAATTTAAAGATCAAAGCAGTAATACCACCATAATAGAGTTCACCTAAATTAGGAATATAATAATGACAGAGGGGTTCTCTAGCAAAGGACGTTTTTAAGATCATGAAAAAAAGTGTTGAAACTCTAAGGTGGAATTACTTATGATGGATACACATCTACAACAAAGCCATAGTTTTTCAATGCTTCTTCAAAACCTCAAGGTGAGTCATGGAGCAGGGTTTGTCAGGTCCCAACTAAATGCCTCTCCTTCCATGCTCTTTAGGGCCTCTTGCATGCTCCATGCTGCCTAAACAGTAATGCCTAACTCTCCAGGTTCTTTTGTTTCTCATTAGAGAAAATTCTAGTCTTAGCTTAAGCTATTATCAGAGTGGAGTTATTAAGAACTAGGTGATTTACTCGGAAGATTTGTTCCTCTACAAAATGATCTGTAAAATGTTAGGTTCCTGTTTTATTTGTTAATCCTAAGAATGGCTTATTTTTCTCAACCTTAGCACTGCTTATACATGGGTATTCCCCATGGTCTCCATAAATGCTCCGAGATGGAAGAACTCCCTTTGATAAGTGTAATTCCTTATTCAGGTCTAACCTGGAGATGACTTTCCATTATACATTCTACTTAATACCATAAATATTATCATGGTAGTAAGAGCTCATTGGCAAAATAGTGCAATCACTTTATGTTCACTCTCATGTGAACCACATGTGTGCCCAAATACAGTAATTTATTAAAGACTAGAGGAGTCAACAAAAAACAGTATTACTGTGGAGAAATTATAGTTAGTTTTTTCTTTTACCCATGTTTGCCTACAAATATTCCTACTCTTCTAGTTCGCCATCTTGGATCCCCCCAGTCTGTATTATTTCTAACAATTTATACTATCTATAATATTTCTTCCTTGGATTCATTGAATAAGTTCCTCAAAAAGAAGTTTATGCCTCCCCCATTGAACCCCAGGAACCCAATTTTTGGAAATCATTTTACTCATTTCTTTAACTTTCTAATATTTTAGGAGTATTTGTCTTAGTCTAGTTGTTATTTTCCTTGAAAACAGCATGGTGAACTTCAGCTCAGGGAATGAAGGGTTTTACTGGTACCAAGACTAGTACTATGAGTTTGTTGGGAGAAATAGAAAGCTCTGAGAGATATCCTTAGTAGGTACATGGTCTCATTGCCAAGAAATCTCCATGGCAATTAGAGAATTTTACAGCATCATCCCTAAAAATAGGTCAGAGCTTTATATTATTTTTCTAATGAAGATGTATGGTCCACTAGAAGGGTCATATGACCATTGGATGAGTGTGCTTGACTCAGCAGACCAGTTCCTGGGGAAGTGTCCAGGTGATTTCTAGGGATCCAGGAGAATGAGAGAGAAACTCACAGAAGAAACTATATAGAATATGTGCTTCACAGGTAACCCCTCCATCTGCTATGGTTCTGCCAGTCTTGCTGAGCTGGGCTGCTTCAAGGCAGTGTCTAACTGCCTTGGAGCATCGCTTATCATGATTTGGGGCTGTAGAAAATCCTGCTGGGTTGGCTGCCTGACTCACAAAGTTCTCTGCTCTAGGTGAGCACTTATATATACAGATGGCCTTGAGGCTTTATTGGTTCTTTGTGACTCTAGTCTGAGACTACTCACCCATCCTAGGCGACCCTGTGTTCAAGCTAGGCCCATCATAGTCCTCCCTCGGATCTTTTAAACTGTAGGTAATGGAAGAAGTTTATCCTTTGCTGATGGTAGAATCCAGGCCATGAGGCTTGAGAACTGTCAGTTACTATATTTTCCTCACTTCTGGGAAAATGTTTTTTTTCATAAAAAGGGGGAAAGAGGTGGAGGTTAGAGGTGAAAAAAAAAAAAGTCTGTTCAGGTCATTAGAGCCCCTAATTCCAATGATTCCTGAAGCCCCTTTCTTCCGTAAACTATGTAACACATTTCAGTCTTCATTCCCATTTGTGCCTAAGATGGTTTGAGTTGGATTTCTAACACACTGTCATCAAATTGTCCTAAATACAAGGATGCTGGGTGGTGACAAACCACACTGATCTGTCCTGCAAGAGGCCCCCAGCTCTGGGACATCTGCCTTTTGAGGAGGCCAAATTTGTTCAAGAGCTGCTGACAAGTGTCAACAGTTACCATGTGAAGAAGGATGGACAGGAAGCACCTGGACTGAGCCTGAACCAGTGTTCAGTTGCATGCATGTTTCTTTGCTATTGTTGTTGTTGTTTGTTTGTTTGTTTGTTTTAGTTTCACTGAATAAGCAACCCCTTCCCAACTTGCTGCTCTGAGAGAGTCTTGACATCCAGGTACCAGACTGGAGAAAATGAACTCCTTTGAGCTTACCAGCAAAATCTCTTTCTTGGCACTACCATTTCATTCATCCTTTATATGCAAGATCCTGAGAGCTTGGATAAGGATGAAGCAAGCAAAGCACCTAGGGGACACTACTTAAGGGGCACAGCTCTCTGGGTCTTGCAGATGCCATTAGTGCTTCAGTTGCCAACCCTTAGTCCTGGCCCAGATGTACAAAGCTGCCTCACCTGGGTTCATGGCTCAAGGCATGAGCATTCAACATGGTGAACGACCAAAAAAAAAAAGTACAGTGGAAATTAAAGAGCAAAATATTCATCTTAACTCGGCCACTAACTCAATGTGATCTTAGGGAAACTCTGTAACCTGTCTGATTTGTGTTGATAAAGTAAGAATCATCACTTCCCCCTCAATACTTCTAAAGTTTATGAGAAAAACAACATAAAATCAGGTACTGAGAAGTTAACAGATTTATCTGAGGCTATAAAATTAACTCACTGGAATGTTAGACCTAATCTCTTGCACCAATGCTAGGTTTGCCTGTGACTCATTGTTTTTTTAATTATTTAAATAAGTGCCTACTATCAAGACTCTGTGGGAAGCACCAATGGCGAATACAAAGAAAAATTCAGCAAACACTATGCTATAGAGGAAATGGAAGTTGGGTAAAATGACAATGAAACTACAATCAGTTTCATCAGATCCTTCTATCTTCATGCCCAATGATTCCTGGAACCCCTTTGTGACTGTGAGCCTTCCCAGGTCTCTCAACTTTGAGTCACTTATTACATTAGGTATGCCTTTGTCTAAATGCTGTTTAACAGGAGGGTCAAAGTGGCTATTAGGATAACCCTCATTAGGATTGTCTTAGGGGAAAAGGAATTCTGCCCCAAGAATAATCACCCATCTCCTGATTTACTTGGAGTCTCTTAGTCCCAGACCCATGAGATAGAATTAGCTGATGAGCAGATCTGAAAGAGAAAGTTCCCAGTGAATATTCTTTATCACTGTTTTGGGTCTTTCTTGACCTTCAATGGCACAATCTTATATTTTGAAGTCCAGGAATAATCGGAAATAAAATGAAATCTCCGATGTTCAGAGTTCATAGCACTTTTGAGCAGTGGCTAGGGATGGAACTGCACTGCCAATATTTAATTCTCTGCATTAACAGGCAAGGAATAAAGCCTCTGCAAGTCTCTGCTGCTTTGCTGCCCTATCTGGGGCAAGACATGCCAGCAATTTAACCAGCACAAGGGTGTAAATCATGCAGTGAAATCTCTCACCATGGGAGGACAAAGATTTCCTGAAAGAATAAAAAAAAGCCACCCAGCACTAGGCATTTTAGGAGTCAGTGTTCGTGTCTAAATGTTAAACATTTACATTTTACAGCAAAGTGACATTTTTAAAGGAGTTCTATTGCCCATTTGCAGCCGTTACTCGCTGTTGGCCATGGGCTTGGGGCTGGAGCTGGGCGATGAATCAAAGACACCCTTTGTGTCATGTCACTAAGCAACTCCCTCCTCTTCTGTTGCTCGCAGAGCCTGGGCTGGGCACACAGCCTGTGTCATCCACATGGTGGATTTACAGGTCTTGATTTATGCCAGCTGAAGTTTCCTGAGGAAAAGGCAGCTGGGTTTGAGCTCTGGCCATGTCTCAACTATGTGCTGGGAGTAAAACATGGAGCAAGTAAGGATTGGCACAACTGGCTGAGGTTAGACCTGGCCTTTCGTTAACAGGCACCTAAACCAACTGTCTGGAATGATGCTTCAGTATGAAGAAGGCAAATATAGAGCATGCACTCATGACCTTCTTCACCACCCCAAACAGACATCACTAATCCATTATAGAGTATGCTCCCCTCCTGAACCAGGTATGCCTTGGAACTATGCTTGACATATATTCTAGGCATCCATTGCCAACTGGTCAGTTGGCACATGAAATGAACCTACTGCCTTGGAATATGTTTTACACCTATTTTAGAACAGAATGTGTGCCCAATCTATTTTCCATTTCTCTTTTCACAGTAAGTTGGTATGCTTCAGGAATTCTCCATATATGACTCTCTATAATAGCAATAACAATACTAGTACCAGTTAACATGTATGCTTTTTACATATAAAATCACTTAGTCCTATGATATCATTGGACCACACAAGTCAGTGATATCTATGTCATACAAAGTAATAACATTTGTCACTTATGGAACATCCCTGTGTATTGGGGACATAGATGTTCTAATCTTCCCAGGTTCCCTTCTCACAGTGAACTAAAGCTGAAAGAGATGAAGAAAGCTATCCATAACCAGTCAATCAGAGAGAAGGTCAGGATCTGAACCCAGAAATACCTAAATCCAAAGCCTACATTCCCAAATCAACATAAGACCTTGACTTTGGGCACATCAACTTATCATTTTGACACTCTAATTTAATTTTCTTCTTTATTGCCAAAGGGAGAGGAGTGAGGAAACTATCCCTAGACTTTCCCTCCAGCTGTGCTGGCTACAACCTTTTATGCCCAGTCTACAGCACTCCAAATAGGTGATTCTCTTTTTCACAGAAAGAGAATTAAGGCTACAGAGTAGACTGAAGTTAAATTAAAGATGTTGCTTGAGTTGGTTGCAGTGGTGCAGTTTTATAATCCCGGCTATTAGAGAGGCTGAGGTAGGAGGGTCTCACATTTGAGGCCAGCCTGGGCAACTCAGTAAATCACTATCTCAAAATAAAATAAAAAGGGCTGGGGGTGTAGCTCAGTTGTAGACAGTTGCCTAGCATGTGTGAAGCCCTGGGTTCCATCTCTGTACAGAGGGGCAGGAGGGACCCCAGTCAGAAGTGAGGAGGGCTCCCGGCATCCCTACAGTAGATGGCAGGACTGAAGATGGTGTGGACTTCCCCAGCTTGGCATCAGGAAGGAGCTGTGGAAGCCTCATCCTTGTCATCTCATGCTGAAAACTTCAGCCAGGCTGAGATTCTATTCATTCCTTCAAGGCCTTTCTTATTATCCAAACCTTATACCTGATGTTTGCTCTGCTAATATCTGTTACTGATACCCACCCATCCTCCAATGGCTCAGCCACTCCTCTCTCTGGTATCTCAGTCTGCCCAACTCCCACTCATCTTTACATTTTAGCTCATGCTTCCCACATCCTTGGGAGAGTTGAGTTTGGTGCTTCCTTTATATTTTCCTTAGTGTCCTGCACTTCCTTCTTCTGAACATATGCCCTACTTTAATGTACTTGCCTAGTCCTCCTCCTCCTCTGGACTATAAGCTTAATTAGGACAGGCATGTGTCTGACTTACATCTCTGTAGCCAGTAGTATCTCAGGGTCTGTACCCAAAAATCAGTTGATGAATAAATGGATGATGGCATTGAATGGATGGATGAATCCATTGTCAGAAAACTAACTAGATTGGCATGTATAGGGAGATTCTCCTCACCTCACTTCTGTGCCCAGTTAACTGTGATTGGCAGATGTCCCCAGAGCTGGTAGAAATGTGAGAGCAACCAGCACAACCCACAGGGAGATCAGTAGTGATATCTAAAGGTGTTGAGAAACAGGTCCAGAAAGATTGCTTTATTCAGATGCTGTCAATCAAATAACTTTGGGTGTAAAGGAAAGCAAACACAAATGATTACATCTTAGTTTTATTGCTTAGCATGGCCAAAATCCATATCTGAGGTTAAAAGAAAAGTTCAAAATTTAGCCTTGGCATACAAATGTGTATTGATTTCTTCAAAATAGATATGTATTTACCCATACAGAAGTATTAGCACCAAATGAGAATCTTTTCCAGAATCTAAGGACAGGATCCCTAAATGTCACCCCTGGGTCATCAATTAAATGAGATTTGTCAGTCCAAGCTAGGAGAATGACGAGGGAGATGGGTAGATTCACACCACTGGGAAGAATGGGATGGATTAGACCCAGAGACCTAAATTTTGTTGTCAGCATTCCTTCTCTCTCAAGACCCGGCTTTGCTCCATATGTCTGCTTCCTCCTCTTCCCCATGGTGTGGACATTCACAGACCACTCTTCAGGCTTTCACCATGCCAGTGTGGGAATCTCAGAGGAAAGAGAACACCCTCTGTGTACAGCTCTAACGCGAGACACTGGCAGGCTGCTGGGGTGTCAGATCTCCACCCTTGACTAAAGGCCTGTAGTCAGGGGTGGGGGTGCTATGCCCAGCCTTGCCATCAGAAGAGGCCAAGGGACTGAGAGGTGGGGGTAGGAAGGGGTAAAGGAAGGGAGAAGGGAGCCAGTTTGCTATCAGAGGAAAGACATAAAGAATATAAAGAAGAAAACACAAAAATAAAAACAAATAAGCCCAGCTGTCTTCTGCAGTACCCCGTGAGGAGTGGGCTTACAATTATGCACAGTCCAGAATGGCTCCAATTCTGTCCAGCATTAAAATGTGGTCAAGGGAAGATAAAGAGAAATATGTAAAGCTCTCAGTGGGGTAAAGCTCAGGAAATAGCATGTTAGAGAATCTGAATGCCAGGGTGTGCTGCCATATCAGGGGCTGCAGCCTGATTGGCAGCGTACTTGGTCATGTGGTTAGAAACCCCTATGGTATGTGTCTGTGGTACCCATTTCCCAGGACATCTCTAGTCGACATGGTAAGTGTGGCTCCAGTGGGGTTTCCAGGCCCTGGTCACCCTGAGTGAACCGACAGACTGAAGTCTGCGTTTGCAGAGCCGAAGCCCAGACACAGCAGGCTGGGCCTGTGGAAACCTCATTGTGGAGTATCTCTGTGATGCCAGCCAGATGCTCAAAGCTGCTCTCTGGCTGCTGAGCAGCAGTGACTTCAGTGGTTTTTCCTTGTGATTCTTTCAAACAACCTCATCCCTTAGGGGTCAGCAATCCCCTTCTCAGCTGAAGGTATCCAGGCTGGCTATTCACCTACTACTACCCTCCACCTATGCCATCGCCCTTGTGGGCTGGACAACAGTGCCCCTGCCAGCAGGCTTTCCACTACACTATGATGATGTCGGATGGGAAGAATGTGAGAGAAACCAGTGGGAGGAGAGAAAGTACTTCCTCTTGCCTCTATTCCTGCCCCCAGAAGACTAGAAAGGGCACAGCCTCAGTGTCCTTTCTTTGGGTTTCGCCAGCTATGGCATTTCAGACTCCAGCACCAGCCAGTCACAGACAGGCCCTTTGGTGTCTGAGCATCAGCTGCCCTCTGCCCCCTTGGAGGCCCCAAGGGCTGGCCCTGAGGTACTCTGTTCTCGAGATCCAGACCTGTCCACATGTTCTTTGTTATGCCAGCCCTTTTTTTTTTTTCCTGATCATTCTGCCTCTTCCTGTTATATACAATCCAAGAGTGGCATCTGCTTCCTGTAGTTGGTAATACCTGCATTGTCTCAGGATCCTTCTTTTGCTATTTATTTATTTATTTATTTATTTATTTATTTATATTGGAAATTGGACCCAGGGTGTTCTACCACTGAGCCACATTCCAATTCCTTTTAATCTATTATTTTGAGATAGAATATTACTAAGTTGCCCAGGCTGGCCTTGAACTTGTGACTCTCCTGCCTCAGCCTGCTGAGTCACTGGGATCACAGGTATATACCATGTGTCCAAATTCTTTTACTCTTTAAGTGTTTTGACATCTGTTTAACTAACTCCCTGTATTCAATTATTTCTGTTAAAAGTAACTACTGTGATTTCTCTTTTCCCACCTGGATACAATCCCTGATGGATACAATCCCTTCTCATTGCCCCTCCACCCGCCCAAGCTCATTTCTTAGCTTCTTCCAGAGAGATATTTTTAATTGCTTCAGGTTTCCTTTATGTTTTAGTAGAGAAATTTCCTCCTTTGTCTTGGGGTTCCCAGGCTGTAAGCTCAAAAACTGTCAGTCCATCAGTCTCTTAGTCTAAGGAGAAATTACCTCTGGATAAGCAAAGTGAAGCCAGAAATGGGTACTAGGCACACCTATTAACTAGCCATTGACTCATTCACATTATTTCCCCCAACCCCATATTAGCCTGTGGAAGTTTCTTGGAGAGTCAAACCTGGGAGTAATGCCGACATCTATTCTTGTGTCAGGCAACCTCTTCTACAGGTCAAGGCAGTTCTGGCAGAGACTACAGAACCCAAAGCACTGGAGGTGATTTCAGGCACATCCTGGATTGGAATAATTATAGCCAAGTGTCAGGAACACTTCTGAAATAATATTTTATAATTTTACATATAAGTGTGCATGCACATTCACACATAACACCAAAGGACACACACAAGCACACAAATATGAGCATTAAAGACTCACTAATGTATCATTGTGCTCTCTGAACTGGAATATCCAGGAAGTAACAAGAGGAAGTTGAAGATGATGCCCAGTGTCCCGGGAAAGCAGCTGGCTCACACTGGCTCTTTTCCCTCTGTTCTGATGCCCAGAGGCTCTCAACTTTCAGAGGCACTCAGGACATGGCCTTGAGTGTGCCTACTCTTCCTTCCATTCACTGCTATCAGTGCATACTAGGTACGGGAATGCACCAGATCTTGTAGATACAATAGTTAAATGGAACATGGTTCTTGACTTTTAGAGGTTCCAAATAGTATGGGAAACAGACAGCTGAACAGGTAATCAAAGCAGTATGATTCATTCTGCAATAGACATAGGCACCCTTGGAAGCTCTAAGGATGCAATGCTTAACTGTGTCTAGAAAGTCAGGGAAATCTCTCTAGAACTTTATTAAGATATAATTTGCATTTGTACATATTGATGAGTTTTGGTAAATTTATATACTTGCATAAACATTACCATGATCAAGATATAGATCCTTTTCATCAACCACAAAAGTTTCTTTGTGACCCTTTTTATAAAATCCCTACCATCCCTGGACCTAGACATCCACTCATCTGCTTTCTTTCATTGTAGATTTGATTTGTACTTCTTAGGATTCCATATCTTGTATCTTTTGGAACTGGTTGGAGAGTATTGAGTTCCAAGTTTGGGTCAATGCCTGTGAGCTGGAAACTTCCTGCACAAGATGATTAGAATATGCATAAATGGCATAATTTAAGGTGATGTTGAAACTTGAAGCTTGAATAATTGTAATATCATAATTCACTTCTCTTTCCCCTCCCCCAAGAATCATCAAACATCTTAGGATGGTCTTAGCTTTCCAGAGGCTATGGGATGTGAAGACAAGTTAGCTTTACATAGGTTTTAAAGGATATAGAGATTCTCGCCAATAGTTGAGTAATAAAATCAAAATAGGACTTAGGTCAAGGCACAAGGAACTTAATGAAGAGTGTCGAGCAGGAAGAGCTTTGAGGATTTCCAAGTGGCCATGGATCTGCTGTTGATAGTAGTGTGCGTGACTCTGATATGAATTCTTTCTGCCTGTCCAGTGGGAAACACAGGCCTGCTTTGGAGAAAAGTCAGTGACCCCAGGGTCCCTTCTAGTCATGTAGCATCACCACGGGTCCTCAGTGGAGTTCTCTGAGCTGAAAGCAGCAGCCAGGTTGCTTCAGGCCTCAGTGGATGAGCATCAGCTTGCCAGACACCTTAAATATTTGATGAAAAAGTTTTTTTTCTTCTGAGTTACTTATACGTTCAGATCACCAGACTGATTTTAAAACCTCTTTTCCCCCAAAAAGGTAACTATTTTTCTTAAATTGAATGCACATAAAATCTCAATATTTTAAAAAGATAAGATGGCAGCAGCTTTGTTAGAGCAAGTAGAAAGGCCAGGAGCTCATTGAACCCTCAGTGCCCTCCCCAGTTTACCTTCACCCTCTCTCTGTAAAAGCCCCTGCAACACCTACAGAGAACCCCAGATCCCTGAAGAGCTTAGTCTGAAAGCTGTCAAACAGAGGTGACCTCTTAGGACAAAGAGTCTGCCTCATGTTCCCCTGGTAACTAGGGGATACTTATTGAAAGGTGCCTGTTACTAAGGTCATGTTTTCTTTCAGGTGGCTTTTCCAATGCCACACAGTAGGTCTGTTCTCTATCCTGTCCTTCTTCCCATGCCCCCATGGAAAGAAGCTCTCCCTTTATCCGTATTTGCTCCAGCCTCGCTCCACACTGACTTCTTCCTTCCTTGCAGAAGTCTCCTTATTTTCAGTTTCTCATATGCTCAAGTCCTTTTCCTTGACCCCCAACCATGAATCATCCCAACAGGCTTCTTCTTTGAACTCACAGGCTCAGAATCCTCCATGGAGAGCCTGACCATGTTTGTTCCCCAAGATCTGTGGGTAATTAAGGTAGCATCAGTGGGATGAGCTCTGCTTAGCTGAATGGCAGAGAGTTCTAGTGTCCAAGTGAGCCTGGACACTAGAACACATTCGTCCCATTTTGTGGGCAGGAATTTCTGCTCCTCCAATGCCTTGACCTTCCAAACCAGAGGACCCAGTGAGCACAGAAAAAAGAGAGGTGAGTGGACCTGGTAGATATTTGTAAAGGATTATTTTCCTCATTTCTCCTTGTATGAAACAGATTGAAATATTATTCCTCTTCTCTGAAGTTTCATCACTCCTAGATTTATTTTTTCCCTCCATATGTTGGAATTGAGGTATATAAGCATGAGTCTTACTTCACAGATTCAGGTGTGCAAGACATTCACATGGTTTTATTGTCTTTAAGTTAAAATAAACCTGACTTTACCCCTATTCCCGTTCCCTGGACTCTGGCTGGCAGGAAATTCAGTAGGAGTTATTATAGCTGTTCCTTCCTCTGACCTCCCTGATCTCAGGATCTTAAGCAGCTCTTTAAGCGGGAGAAAAGAAAGAGGGATAAACTTAGATTCAGGAAGGGAAGGGATTGCTCAAAGTCAGCCAGCAGGCAGGGCCAAGCAGGATGGTGTCCATGTCTGTACTCACACTCCACTGGCTCTTTCCATTTCTTCATACTGGCTAGGAAAAGTGACTTATTTCTTCTTCTTCATGAGACATTAATGGAGGAAATGAGGTCCAGAAGTGCCTCTAGGAACTAGATGAGGAGCTGGACACCATACCTGTTCTCTTCTACCGTTAAACACCCAAGTAGCCAGATACATAATTAAACACCAAGTCAGCTTGGTTGCTTCTGGGTGACACTTGAGAATAACAACAACAACAAAAAAGAGCCTGTAACAAATTTGTAAAGTTCTAAAATTGGAATTGGTACACAATATCAAATTAATAACATTTCAACTAATCACAGAGACAAAAAGCAACACAAATTCTCCATGAAGTTGCAAGAGGATTGACACATATATAATTTATTTGACAAGCATAAACTTTTTAAAAAGAGAAAACCACAATTAACTGTTACCAAAATCACTTTTGATTTAGAATATGACAGCCCAGGCAACACTTTTGAGATACCAGCCACCCAGGACCCAAACTCTGCCAGTTCCACTCCCAAAACCTCAGGCCTCTTGCCTCATTCCAGCCACCCCTTCCCTGTCCCCCAAGCCAAGTACAAGGGCACACCACCTTTCCCCTCCAGGGGCTCAGCCTTGATGTAATAATTAGAGTACTGAACATTTATTGCATCCCTACAAAATGCTACTGGATTATCTTAATTAATCCTCATGGCAACACTCAAGGCAAGTGCAATTATTATTTTCTAAATGAGGAAACTGAGGCCCAGAGAGGATACACAACCTGCCAATGTTACTACTGAGTGATGGAGGCCTTCAGACTTCAGGGACTCTGGGCTCATTTGTCTCACAATAGAGCCTACTTCTCATGGTTGATGAGAGAGGATTAAATGAGAAATGCATGTGAAAGGACTGGCACACGCTGTTGCTGAGTATCTGTAGGTTCCTTTTCTGCTTCTGAACAAACAAACTCCCTCTCCTTTCTAGTATACTGTCCTTATTTTCTGTACTAGAGATAAATCCCTCTGAGTTTTTAAGATGGAACTTTAATGAGGCCACGAACATGTGCTTTGAACATCATGGGTACTTTTCAAACTTTTAAAATAATTGGCAGAATTTAACTTCTGTCTTTTGTCCGTTCCCCGGTTTCTTCTGGTCTCTATGAACACAAATGCAGCCTACTGTGTGAATGTCCACCTTGGATTCAGCTTCATGAATACAAATGTTTATAGAGATGGAGTTCCATGTACAGGGAGTGAGAAGTATGGAGAGGACCTTGTGCAGCTCATTCTCTGCAGAAGCCTAAGGATTCCTGGGGCCAGGCCAGGCAAAGTCTTTGAACTAAGAAATTCAGGCCATCATTAAGGTCTTTCCAACTACTATTTCCTTGAATCCGAGTGCACCAAACACCTAACGTGGAAGTGCACTCCACTTCCATAGAGTGAAACTGCCTCTGATGATTACCAGTTACAAGATTACCTGGGATAAGTGAGGTAACCTCTCCAAGTCTCAGCTTCCTCATCTCTAAAAGTGGAATACTAGCTAGGCACAGTGGTATGTACCTAAGATCCCAGTCACTCAGGAGGTTGAGGCAGGAGGATTGCAAGTTCAAAGCCAGCCTCACCAATTTAGAAAGGCCCTAAGCAACTTGGCAAGACCCTGTCTCAAAATAAAAAAATAAAAAGGGGCTGGGATGTGGCTCAGTGGTTGAGCACCCCTGGGTTCAATTCTCAGTACCAAAATAATAATAAGAAGAAGATACTAATAGCACCTACATCACAGGATTATTGCAACAATGGTGTAGAATGATTCATTGACGCACTTAGCACAGTATGTGGGACACTGTGCTCAGCAAATGCCAGCCAGAGCTATACCAGTAGTAGCTCTAATAGCTGTAGTAGTATGTTTATAGTAAAGACATGATCTCACCAGTGACCATCTCAAGCACAAAAACCAGATGGGATAAGTCTGACAGATCCCTAGCTATGCTTTCAACCTGCTTTGATTTAGTGCTCATTCAAAGGTTCACCCCAACTCACTCCTCAAAAAAATTTAAGACATCATAATAAGACACTCTTAAATTAGAAATGGAAAATTGAAAATCATGCTGAAGGAGAAGAAAGGACATATTAGAAATGATGACGGTTGAATCTCACCTTCAGTTCTGACCTTCCTGGTAGCCAGTACAAAATGGAAGCCCAATGCACCATGACATACTCACAGATCCTTTGTACATAACAGTTTTGTGTAAATCCAAATAACAAAGTTATTTTTCTTGGAATTTACCATTAAGCAATTGCAACTTGATTTTTTCAGCTATCTTCATAGTGAACATGTCTATTTTCCTTCACTGGCCTATAGATTCTTTGCAAGGAGGAGCTGTTTTATATTCACATTTCTTCTTCGTAAGCATACACCCTGTCCTTTCTACATGCTTTTAAAAATATTGAACAATGAATAAATTATATATAAATTGCTTAACTCTCAGACTGGTAATTTGGTGTTTATACATGCCATGTGCAAAATTAGACTCCAGATTTTCCTGACCCTGAAAATCTAGGCTCTATTATTAAACTCCACTGTTAGAGTTATCAATATGTAGATTGCAAGCTAAGGTAAAACTTAGTTACTTCCAAACAACTATTATCTTTCACAGTTCTGTGGGCTACATGGACTCAGCTGGGTTTTCCTTGATTAAGATCTTTGACAAAGTTACAGTCAGATAGGACTAGAACCACCTGAAGATGGCTTTAGTCCCAAGGCTGCAGTCTGGTCAGGAATGGCAGGAGCAGCTTCGGCTGGCCAGGTGTCTCTGCCTACATAGCCTGTCCACCAGCCAGCATGGGCTTCATCCTAGCAGAGTGGGATCAGGATAGTCAGATTGCTTCCATCCTACCTGCATATTCTAGAGTGAGCCTTCCAAGAGACCAAGGAATAAACTTCCAAGTTTCTTTTGACCTAGACTCAGAAGTGACATGGAAACAATTTTGTTATATTTTATTAGCCAAAACAATTGCAAGCCCACACAGATGCAAGAGATAGAAGAATAGATTCTACCTTTTAACCCATGATGTCCCATTATCCCATAAATGGAACACCTATAAAAACTTAAATTGAGCAACAGATACACCAGTTATGGTAACTTTGAAATAAATACTTGGAGTAAATATTTCTATTCTTTTGAGAAAAGTAATAGGTGAATGATTAGTGGTAATATTCCTTATTATTAATGATGATATAAATTATATAATAAGGTCAAGGTTATGATTTCCAGTCTATTTTAATGCACCTGTGTCAATTTCATTGAAATATTTGTGGAATTGAAAATTTGGGATTTGATTGGATAATGGGAGAGGAGTTAACTGATTTAAGTTAGAACAATCTACACATTACACTATCTAAAGTTAAAGCTACAGACAGTGATACTGGTGTTATAAGATACAAAGCAATCAATAGAACACAATGATGTGTCCAGAAGTAGATTCATGTGTTTACATTTGATTGATCTTTGACAAAGTTGAAAGTATAGTTTTTTAACATATGATACTGGACTTAATTATTCCTAAAGAAAAATAGCATTTACCTACCCATAACACAAAATGTAATTTGTGTAATACACTAAATATAACTCGAGATGAATCATAAGCTCAAATATGAAAGCTAAAACTATAAAGCTCCTAAAGGAAAACATAGGGCAGTGTTTTTGAAACTTTGGTATAGATATATTTCTTAGACAAGACACAAGAGCAATGCCCTAAAAGAAAAAAAAATGATAAGTTGGATTTCTTCCTTTAGCTAATCAAAAGGCACTATTAAGAAAATGTAATGGCAAGCCACAGAATAGGAGCAAATACTTGTGCCGCATGTATATATGGCAAATGGCTTGCATACAGAATCTAATAGGAACTTCTACAACTCACAAATAAAATAAACCAAATTAAAATTCAAGCAAAAGGCTTAAACAGACACATGACAAAAGAAGGTATACAAATGATAGGTAATTATTTGAAAAGATGTTAAACACCATTATTGGTCAGGAATATGTACGTGATGAGATATGTAATGAGATATGACTCTATGTCCCCTAAGATGGCTAAAATTAAACAGACTAACAATATCAAATGTTGATTAGTATGTGTACCAACAGGAACTTTCCTGTATTGCTAGTGGGAAGATAAAATGTTTATAAAATAGTTCAACCACATTAGAAAACTAGAAGGCTCTTATAAAGCTCAATAGACACATCTCATGACTTAGAAATCATACTTGTAAGTATTCAATAGAAATAAAAATGTGTTCACAAAAAATATTTACAAAAGAAAGTTAATAGCTTTATTCATAAAAATGAAAAGCTAGAGCAACTAAAATGTCTATCAGTATGAAAATGGGTAAACAAACACTGATATAGTCATGCAGTGGGATACCTCTTAGCAACAGAAAGCAACTCCCAACACCCACCAAACACACATGGTTCTCAAAATAATCATGTCCAGTGAAGGTAACCACACGCAAAAGAGTATCATTCAAGTGAAGGTCAAGAACAAACACTACATTGATAGGAAGCAAAACTATATTGATATTTGCAACTAGTATGGGGTAGGAATGAGGAGACTGGAAAGAAACATGGGGAATCTTCTGGGTTGACAGAAATGCTCTCCAGCTTGACTGAGGTGGAGGTTACATTGAGGTGAACTGTTGCCAAAATTCATGAACCTGCTTTTTTGAATGCAGTAATTTATATTTAGTTATACATTCAAAAACCTGGTCAAAAGTAGGCAGGAAGAAAATAACAAAGTGAAACAGGCAGGAAAATAGAAAGCATAAAGTAAGATAGTAGATTTTAATACAAATACAGCAACCAAGGTCTTACATGTAATCCTAATAACACAATAATAATAATCCTAATAATACAACTAATCCTAATAAAATTGTAAAATATTTTAATGGTAAGATAATAAAAAATTATCTATCAAAAGCTTGTAGAATGCATCTAGCCTAATGTTTAAAGGTAAATTTATATTTTAGATACATTAGAAAATGAGGAAGAATTTTAAAAACCAGGGACTTAAACAACTATCCTAACAGGTTAGGAAAAAAATAAAACAAAACAAAAATAACCCAGCTTCTTAGCTTTTAGCTAAGAAAGAAGACAGTTATAAGAATAAGAGGAAAAGTAATGGAAATAAAAACAGACCTAAAATGGAGAGGAAAAACAGAGATAGAAGTTGGTCCATTGAAAAAATTGCAAATTTGAAAAATACTTGCCAAAGCAATGTTAGAGAACATTGATATGAATTATCATAAAAATATTGGCTCTATGCCAAAATATGAGAACATTGGATGAAATGGAAAAATTCCTAGGAGAAACCCAACTTAAATCTGGAACTAGAGAAATATTGAACATATTAAAATAAAATTATTAAAGAAATTAAATATATAATTGAAAAATCTTCCCCCAAAGAAAGTTTCCAGACCCAAATAACTTCAATGATGGATTCTGCCAAATATTAAAGAAAGACAAAAAATGCCAATCTTAGAAAAATTCTTCTAGAGAATAAAGATAAAGCAGCACTAATTAAGTTGTTTCATGAGGCCAAAGTAATCTTAGTACCAAAATTTACAGAAACTTGATCAGAAAGGAAATTCATAGGCAATCTCACTCAGAACACGGAAGCAAAAATCTAAACAAAATATTAGCAGATGTAATCAGCAATGTGTAGAAGAATAATTCATCAGATCAAGTAAGGTTTATTCCAGGAAAATAAATTTAACATTTGAAATTCAATCAAATTTGCATTAATGGAACAAAAGAAAAATTAATATAATCATCTTAATAAAGAAAAAGTAATAAAATTCAATATCCATCCATTCATCACTAAAGCAAGTGAACAAGCAAACAAAAATTACTCAGCAAGGCAGGAATAGAAGATAATTTAGTAAGCAGATGAGATAAATCTACAACAAGCCTATAGCAACATCAGACTTGATGATATGTTGAGAGTTTTCCATTTAAGTTAGAGCATGATAGATCTGAATAACACAACTAGCCAGGCAATAGCACTCCAGGTCAATATTGGTCTGGAGGTACTAGTAAGAGCTGGGAAATGGCAAAAAGAAGCTAAAAGATTTATGAAGGAAGAAGCAAGACTTCTGTGTTATCTTGAAAATTACAAAGAACCTACCCATTCTTAGCATAGTTGCAGATATAAGTTGAAAAAAATCAATTGATTTCTATATAATAACAGGAAGATTTTGGAAAATATTTTTAATTCCCATTTGCAGTATCATTAAAAAATTGAATATATAGAAATAAATCTACTGAAAGTTTATGCAGAAAATTATGAAATGTAATGAAATGTAATTGAAAGTAATGTAAGGACATGTATAAATGGAGTCCTACTATGTTCATGGAGTGGAAGATTTAACATTATATAGATGTCAGTTTTCTCCAAAGTTATGCAAAGAATCAAGGCTATCCAAATCAAAATTGCAACAGGTGTTCCATGGATCTTGACAAGTTGAAATTTTGTAGGAAGTGAGAAAGAGCAAGATGCTTGTAGAATAAAAGAACAAGGTAGGAAGAAGAATTGATCTGCCAGGAAGCAAGACTTATACTAAATAATAACAGTGAGGAATTGGTGCAAGATCAAACAAATAGACCAATGGAAAAGTTCTCTAGCCCAAGAGCAGACTCACAAATAAAGTGGTAATTGGCTATTGACAAAGGTCTGATTGTAGAGGAAAAGCTTTTTAATCAATACAAATTTCCCATATCAACTAGATAAAAATTTACCAATTGGGAAAACATTTTAATCCTAGTGTATTCTGTGCACAAATAACTCATTATCAGATGTTGCACATACAAAAGATAAAACTACAAGCCTTCTTGAAAAAAATATAGAATATTTCATGACCTTGTGGTAGAAAAACATCTTGCTAAAATAAAGAACAAAAAGGTACTAACCATAAAGGGAAAGGTCGGTGAATTGGGCCACGCTACATTAAAAATTTCTGTTCGTCAAAAAATACCATTAAGAGAGTGAAAAGACAAGTATGAAGGGAAAAGATTCCATAACACAAATAACAGAGGTCTCATGTCCACAATATAAAAAGATGTCTCACAAATCAATAAGAAAAAGATAGACAACCCAACAGAAAAATGTGCAAGAATGGCCAGTAGGCACTTCACAGAAGAGGATATTTAATTGCCCAATAAATACATGAAAAAGGAGGAGTCAAACTCATTAGCAATCAGTGAAATGCAAAAATTGAATGCAAATTAAGTGTATTCATGGAGAACACTACCCAGAATGGCTAAAATTAAAAGAAACAATCATAATAAGCATTGGCAAAAATGTGGAGTAAGAGAGGCTTCATACGCTACTGGTGGGAGTGAAAATTGGTATAATCCCTTTGGAGACTAGTTTGGCATATACGCTGAAGCTAAGCATACATATACTCTATTACCCAGCAACTCCACATGGACATGCTCAATAATGGTTACAGCAGCTGTGTTTGTAATAGCCCTAAACTGGAAACAAACCAAATGTCCATCAATAGTAGAATGGTTAAATAATTTGTGCTATGTTCATACAAAAGAATTTGATATAGCAATGAAAATAAATGAATTCTAACCATAATATGTATAAATCTCATAAACATAACATTGATCAAAACAACCCTAACTTAAAAAGCACACTGTGAAGCATACTTCATTTCCATGACTTTTAAAAACTATAGTGTTTAAAGATGCCTGATTAAATGATAAATTAAGAATTCCAAGTAAGTGATTACCACGAAAACCTCACTAGTGTTATGTTATCTCTGGGGAAACAGGAGGGAGGTGACCATAGCAGACCCAAGAGGGTTAGGGGGGCACTGATCCATTTTTATTTGTGTGGGATTCTGTGGACATTTCCTTGTGGTAATTAATTGAGATGTTTTGAGTTACTTCTTGCACACACTTTACAGTTAACAATAAATATTTGGGGAACAAAAAAGAGGATTGTGGACACAGACCCTGGGACACCCAAGGAAACTGCCTTCTAGGTTAACATCAACCCATTTTTCAGTGTTCTTTAGGCTGAGTGGTGCCCAAAAGAACAAAAGGAATATAACCTGGAGACTTAGTAGTTGGGTCCACTCAGGCAAATGTGCCATGCAAAGTAAATATAAAACTAGCTATGTCAGCTTCATTCCTGGATGGTGATGGGTTGAACACAAACATTTATTTGGTTGGGGGCTGCCTGAGGAGCCAGATTAGGGCTGCAGAGAAGTCTCTGGTGGCTTGAAAGATATGGTGGTAGAGGGGGCTGATTTAAAGGGTGATCTCCTTCTGCTTTGCTCCACTAGTTCCAGTCCAGGAGTTCCCCAAGGGTGCAGCATCTGGAGCTTCTACAAAGCTGAAGGAGGAGCCAGAAGACCCATGGAGACATGGGGAAAAGAATGTCTCTTCCTTTCACTACAGGGGAAGAGGTTGCTAAGAGGAGGCAGTGGGAACTCCAGGAGGCACCTGTTTCTGATTAAGGGAGCCACCAACCCCAAGTTGTCCTGCCCACCTTTCTGTCTGTTCTCCTTTCCTCCCTCACTTCTCTGTTCTTCTCTCAAACCTTCTTTCAGAGAAATTGCACTGTTTTTCTAGAATCAAGGCCCAAAGTTTCCTGCCACTGTTGTGTCTTTGGGACTGGGTAAGCTTCCACTGTGCCAACTAACAGCAGTTGAGGATCCTGATCTATCTGGACCTGGAGTAGCATTTGGCCCTGGTGAGGAAATTTCTGGATGCAATGATTCTCTCTGTTTAGTCTGATGTGAAGGCATTGCCTCCAGGGTTGCTTAACCTGGGCTCCAAGCCAGGGATGTCATTCTCTGGCTGTGAGCTGTGTGACCTTGGCAAATAACTGGGAATATGTAGATCTTAAGTAACAATGCATAGAAAGCACTTACTATGGTTTTACCTAGCACATATAATGTACTCAGTAAAAGCTATTGTTTCATTATTTTCTTATCAACACCATCATCATCAACTTCCCACCCAAATATAGGAAATTACTGAGTTCTCTCTTAGGAAAGAAAGAGGAAGCTGCCTCTGGAGACTGACACTCCCTACCTCCTTGTGGAATGGTGGAAAGGAGGCCAGGTAGGAGGCCCGAAGCTTTAGCTTCTCTATGAAACGGTGTTGTTGCACTGGCTTTTTTGAGCCCAGTTCCACTGGCTTCAAGGAGGCACAATTTTCTCCCTCTTGGCTGAGACTTTATTTTCTGTCTAGGAACAGAAAACAGGGTGGAAATCACACAGAACAGGTGCCATCTTTTGCTGCCTTCTTTATGTGCTATTCCCATGTTTTCTACTCCTGCCTTTAATGTCATTCCATCATAGTCTTAAGACCATATCAGGACAACATATTTTCTCTGAACATATGTGGTTAACATGCTAAATTAGGAGAATATGCTTATAAAGAATGGCCACTATTACTCGCTGCCCAAAGTGAGTTGCCAAGGTAAAGAGGGAGAGTCCAGGGCCAGGGCTAACAGCTAGGGTCCTCTGGATAGCTCTGGCTTGCATGGTCCATATAAAGAGACTGAGGTAGATACTAGAGCAAGAGTGTGTGGAGATTGTCTGCAAAAATGACCATAATCCTTCCTTTCTCTGTGCATGTTGTCCCTTCCATCAAGTACAGTCTATTTCTTCTTCCCTCAAACCTAGGTCAATCTTGTGACTTGCTTTAACTAACAGAATGCAGCGGAAGTTATGCTGTGTTCTTTTTCTTAAGTGTCAAATTGTAGCTTGCTTGCACACTCCTGGGGTCTAGTCACCGGGTAACAATCATCCCAATAAACCATCAGCTGAAGACAGTATGTGTGAGCACATGGCCCACCCAGACCAAGACATTCCGGTCACTCCCCTGAATCACCAGGCATGAGCAAAGCCTGTGTGGATGGTCCAGTCCAGCTCCCAGGTGAAGGCAACTGTGAGAGTAACCCTGGTCAACACCAGGTGCAGAAAAACCAGCTGAACCTGGCCCATCCATAGACTTGTAAAGAAATAGAAAGTCCTTGTTGTCTAAGCCACTAAGTTTTGGGCAGTTTTTTATGTAACAAAAGCTAACTAAGAGGGTGACTCACAAGCAATCATTTAGAGACACTGAGAGTCAGCTCGGTTAACATTACTAATTTCCCAGATTCCCAACATAATGCTTATGGATCTTTCTGCTTTTGATAAAACATCTGTTTAAATATACATTGTGTCCACATGCCTACAAAGGGGAAGTTGGTGCCAATAACTGAGACTTCTCACAGGTTTATAATCAGAAGTAAGCTCAGAAAAGAGTGACATGCACAATGATGAACATGGTCATTTGTTGTGAGCTTCCCTCCCATGTGACAGGACCTATTGCAAGAGCTTTGCCGCCATCATTAGAGGAAGGACTCAGAGAGTGACTTGTTTCACAAACGAGAAAATGGTGAAGCTTAGAAAGCAGAAACATTTGCTCAGAATTAAACCATCAGTAAGGGCAGTACAAGTATTTAACCCAGAGCTCTCTGGCCCCAGCATTTGGGTACTTGACCTTGGAGTTTTACTGTCTTTCTTGAACCGCAATGTTTGGGATGTCCCTTCTGATTATGGGCAGGGGTTGGAGGAGATGGGAGCTTTCAGAGAAGGCTCTTGGAGATCTCCTCCATCTCAGGAAGATGTTAGGTATTCCAGGAGAGCTGACATGGTACAGGGGTGAGTATCTCTCAGACCCAGGGTGCACCGGCATTTAAGGGCACAAGGCTCTCTCTTCCTGCAGCACTACGTTAGACATTCTGCAGCCTCACATTCTGTGCTCTTCATTTCTAAGAACAGAGCTTTCTCTTTGAAATCCACGATTAGCCCCAGGCTACTTAGAGACAGAGTTCTGTGGAGTTTCCTCTTGTCCTAGAAGGAAGGAGCCTCTCTTCTACCCCCGTTTAATCTTGGAAGCCTTCCTGGGAGAGTTCAGCTTTGAGCTCTGTTTTGGAAGCAGTGAGGGAGGCAGCTGGATGAATGCTAAGTAGGACATTTTTAGTTTGAGCAGCGACTCTTGAGACACTGCAGTGAAAATCTCAGTAAAGCAAAGAAGGCAGAAAATAGTTCATCTGTTGTACAGCAAAATTACAATTTGAAATAATTTCGGTGGGTTTCAATGATGGGCTAAAATTAACATGATAACCTCTAACAGAAATAAATGCAAACTCCCCAATGTAGGTGCAAATGGTCTTTCATACAATTTTAGGTTGGGAGGGGCTGACTTGAAAGCAGTTCACAAGACAGCTAAAGAGGGGTGGGGGAGGTTGAACACACATAAATTCAGAATAATCCAACAGCGAGATGCAGCTGCTAAAATATCTGAAGCAATTTTGTGTTGCATAAATATATGCTCATGTGCCAGTTTAGGTTGAAAGAGGTAAAAATGACCAAATATGAAGCCTGGGTGACTCTCCTCTAAATGGATACAGGGTTTGGGCTTCCAGGCATAACTCTGGATGCCTCATGTCTGGTCCCAACAATCTTCCCGACCCTCAATTTGAATGGATCAGATTCCAGGGCCCCCAACTGAGTCATGTTTTCAAGGGGTGAAACTTCCTAAGAATTAATATGTCCAGGCAGATGGGGTGACCTCATCCAAATGACATGGTAGATGGTGTCAAATCTATTCTTTCTCACACTGGTGTCTCAGATCTGAGACTCAAGTGTGGCCACTGGGATTGCAAAACAGGAAGAATTTGGAGGCTGCCTGGTTCTGTGCTCCAGACTGCCTCTGGCCTCGTCCTGGCAAAAGGAGTTGTCTACTCTACTCGTCCAGCTCTGCAGAGTTCTGTTGGGGGTTTGAGAACACTGTCCCAACCCCTAATCTCATTCTTCTTTATTTCATCTATACACATATTTTCTTTGGGAAACTGCTTCGAACTGAATTTCCTCCTCATCCCATTCATATGCTGAAGCTCTGTGCCTCAGTGTGATCGTTTTTAGAGGGGGGTCTTTGGGAAGTAACTAAGTGTCGATAAAGTTGTGAAAGGGTTCCTCATGAAGGGATTAGTGCCTTGTAAGAAGAGACCAGAGGGTGCTCTCTCTGTGTCTCCACTGTGTGGAACACCAAACCTCATTATTTTGGGTTTCTTCTTCATCAAGGAAGCAGAATAATTCCACTCTCCACTGCAACACGGGGTGAAAGACCTTTAACATGACAGAGGGAATTTGAGAGACTGAGTTTCACCTCCTATTACCTACTTTTGGGCAAGAGTATACAAGTCAGAGTGGACAGAGGCTGAGTCCAGGGACATGGGGAAAGAATGACTGAACATCCAAGATCCAGGAATGGAAAGTGTCCCTGGAATAGAACAGAAAGGCCTGTCCAGCTCCCATATCTACAGAGCTGTCCTATGGAAGGTGGTCCCAAGTGGGAGAGCTGGGACCAACAGGGGAAAGTCACAAGAAGGTAATTTTGGCAAAGCCCTGAGCAAGACTTTGCTACTTCCAGAGATACACGTACTGGAGAGTCTGACTCTTGAGGAGGTGATTCTGTGCCCCAGAAAAGTTGAGAGAGTGGACAAGGATTCTCCCACTCAATGAAAGATTGGACTGGATTTCAGAAGTTCTCCAAAGTCCTTTCCAGCAATAAACAGGAAGAACACTCTCACAAAATCCCAACACTAAATCTCAACCCTCATGAGCAGGCACGGTTCAGAGAGGGGCAGTGAGGTGTTGCATAGCAATGATTACAAAGGTCAGAGAAGTTTCCAATGGGTGTTTCTGATGGTGATTGTCTTTTCAGCTCATCTGGAGATGACATCACCTGATAACTGGACACTCACATATGGCCTTTTCTGTCTTCCTGATCTCTCACTGATTAGATGGACTCTTCTTCAGTTTTTATAAGTGGAAGGGCTCTGGAATAGCGTGAAAGGGACAATTTCATTAACTTGCAACCACTACAAAGGGTCTTCTCTACTCCAGGCACTATACACTAAAGACATAGATGGTCAAGCTAGACCCTGCCTTCAAGGAGCTTCCAACCCATAGAGAAGGCAGCCATGCAGACAACAGAGAATTGGACTTCAGTTATCCACTTGATAAATGTTGACTGAGTCTGAGCTCTGTGCTAGGCACTGGAGATTTAGCAAGGACAAGAAAGACATGGACTCTGCCCTTAAGGAATTTATATTTCAGCAAGGAATCAAACATAAAAATGTTATGGTAAATGACATAAAAATAATTTGTGGGCTTATGAGCAAAGAGCCTGATGGAAGTCTTTTAAGAGAATGAATAGAGAGTGAAAGGGGTGGGGATCTGCTTAAGAAAAAATGATTGGGAAGACCTCTCTGATAAGAAGGTAATTAAGTTTCTACCCAAAGTTTGAGAAGAAGCCAAATGAGGAGTGCAGAGTTGCATGTTCCAAGGAAAGAGAACAGCCACACAAGGCAGCTAAGATCTGTGTGCTAAAGAGACAGGAGGAATTTGTTATACCAGTTTGATAGAAGATGGCTAGAGACAGAATGGCATGAGATAAGCTTGAGAAAAAGGTAGGAACAAGCTCCTACAGGGCTTTGGGAGATTTGAAGGAAGATTTTCTTGTAAGTTTAGTTCAAGATCAGTATTTTCCATTTTGAGAAATTGATAGTGAGGATTTCTAAAGAACCAATGAAATGTCCACAGTCCTCATCACCAGGATTCTGATGCCTCCTATGAGCCTGGGGATCTGCCCTTCCTGTTTCACCTCCTGGTTTATCAGAGGAAGACTCTTTCAGGACACAAAAGGGAAGAGATGCTCTGGAGATTGCCAGGCAATGGTTTTTGACGACGTCAGAAATGTTCTAAGGAAACAGTGGCAGGGGGTTGTGGGGAGGACTCCTGGAGATAAAATTCAAGATTTGGTCTCTCCTGTCCTGTCCCCATTGAAAAATCACTAATAGGTCAAATGTGTCTCCTCTTTCTCTCTGTCTTCTACCTCTTACTCCTCCAGCTTCCCCAAGGGAAAGAAAGCTGCAGAATTCCTCCATGAAGGTTGTGTTCTTGGAAGGCCTGGGCTTCTCTGAGCCAGTGCTACTGCAATAACATTTACCACATCCATTCTGGAAAGGAAGAAGCCCCGGAAGCTGGTCCAGGCAGACAGCAGGAAACTTGAGAGCATCTCTGGTTTCATCTTTTCTTCTCTGTTTTATTTTTAAAAATCCACTTTGCAAAGATATATGGTCTCCAAGTTTCTGAAAAGGGAAGCAGCAAAGAAACTCCTTCTGGTGTGAATGAAATGAATTACATAAACCACAGTAAATTTAGTATGAAATTACATTGCCAGCCCCAGAGGAGAAAGATGCTGCTCCATCATGCATTAGCCATGTTCAAGGATCCATTATCCTGTGTTCCCAGCCTACCCACACTTAAAGGCACCTAGTGATATGGACAGCTGGCCCTTCTCATAGGATAGAAGCTGCTGGAAGACATTCATGATTTGACCTTTCTTAGTGTATTGGGTTTTCACAGAATTTCTTCCTTGTACCCATACTTACCTTTACTTTCCAAACTGGGACTTTCCTGCTGATTCTTAGGCTTCGTTCAACTGGAATGTCATTCCTCTTGGGGTTTTACACAGTTCTAAAGTCCTAGAAGGCCTGCCTCTGTCAGGGCTACTGTGAAGCTCCTAGGCTGCCAGGAGAAAGCTCCCCAAATTTTGGATATGGATTTCAAGTCCAAGCTCTGCCAGCTTCCAGCTGTGTAACCTTGCATAAGTTACAGGACATCTACAATATGATGATAATAATACATCTTCAGCCCTTGCCTCAAAGGGTTGTTGTGAAGCTTAAGTGAAGAAATATGTTTGTAATACTCTTGGCACAGTGTCTGACCCCTGGTAACTTACCAACAAAACTTAGTACTGTCATAGATAACTCCTTTTCAATTGTTCTGGAAACATCTGTCTTCTCCCTCTGAGATGCTAATTTTCTCCAAAGGATGTTATGTGGCCCTTATAATGTACAGGGGCAGCTAAACTTGTGTACAGGAGGAGCTAAACATGCTTCATTCATTCATCCACTCACTTATTTGATAAACATTTATTGAGCTCTCATTGTATGTCAGGCTTAAAATAGTTCCTGCTGATAAAAAGATGAATAAGACACCAATCCCAAACCCTTAAGGGTTTATTGACATTAGGCAAGACAGACATGAGAGCAACCTAACAGGCTGGAGCAGACTACAGAATGAACAACAGAGAGAGATGTCCTAAGGTCGGGCTTTCCTGAGTCACTCTTGATTCTTTGGAGTTTTCTGCAGCAGATCACCCTATACATGGGGGAATACTATAAATACTATCACTCAGGCTGTGCCAATGAGGAGTCATAGGTCAACTTTAGAGGGTCTGTAGCACTGCAGAGCCAAGCAAGGCTGAGTTTACCAGGAAGGTAGGAGACATGGACTCTAAGCAAAGCCGAAAGAGGGGACAACATAGATCATCAACTGCACAAGGCATAAACTTGGCTCAAAATGCTAGCAGAACATAAACAGCCATGAGGACAGATGTGTGACTCTGAACACCAGAGGAGCTGGAGTGAGAACCCTGCAGCTTCCTCCTGCACAGGGGATTGCATATGGCCCCCTCCTTCCTTCTTCCATTTTCAGAAGAAGAAGAAGAAGACCAAGAAACAATACAACAAACTAAGCTTCTCTTGTTTGAGAGACTCGCATTTCCTAATAGGGTGATGCTCCATAGGATGGAATCAAATTCTAAACCTGGTTGGACATTTAGTTACATTTTCCCACCCTCTGTCTCACATCTGAATTGTAATGTGATTAAATTCCATGACCTCTCTTTCCTTATGTGTAACTAGCACAATGCCTAGGACAAAGGGACATTTGATAAATGTCACAGGCCTTTGTGGCAACAAGAAAACGTTGAGAAACAAAAAGTTCTATATGGCTCCATTTCTGAAAGATGTAATCAAGTCAACATGGCTGTTTTGTGCAGAATACTGCTCTGGGCCCATGGCCATTTATTCCCCAGTCTTAAAGTCTGGACCGCACCTAGGCTTCAGTGTTCTGGATGTAGAGAGAAAGGCAATGGCCCATCTAGACCTGGAGCCAGCAGCCATCCTCTGCCTGAGAACTTAGTCTACTTTAAATCAAGTTCCCAATGCCGGTCCAACTCTATGTCCCTTACAGGTCTCCACCCTGCCTGCCCCCTGACAACGACACAGCCCAGACAAGCACCCAGCTGAGTTGTTATATCGTGTGGGCATGGGAGATTTCAGATCTTGGCTCTGGTTCCATGGAGAAGAAGAGGTGGGTGCTGGATGAGAGGAATAGTATGCAAAGCCCCATGTGGATCCTAGGGAAACAATGCTAACATGTCACCAGAATGGATTGTCCTCTTGGGAGGGCAGAGGCAAATGGGAGAGGAGAGCTCCTGACCTTGTGAATCAAAGGAAGATTTTATTGCTCTTGGATCTCATGCTGAATTTTTTTTCCTGGGCATGTGAAGTGGTCTGTGTCTCCTGGGGTGGATGGAGTCTGGGAGCAGAGGGTGCTGGGGTGTGTGGATGACATCATGGGAGGAGGAGGGGGCTGCTGTGATATCACAGACATGTGGGAACGTCCTGGGTGAGAAGTCTGGAGGAGGACCATGGAGCTTGGGATCCTATTTCTAGCTTTAATAACAGCCCTGGTGACAACCAACCACATGAGAGGGGTACAGGCAGGCGGGTCTGTCAGGGAACAGTGTCACCTCCTGCTCGGAATAAGGGTTTTCTGTGAGGTCTTGGTGGCCTTTAATGCAGGGGTGGAGTGGGCAATGTGGGATGCATTTTTAGTAGCAAGAAAGCACAGATGCCTGAAAAAGAATGGAAAATGGTAGAAAATTGCTGCCACAGCAAGGCTTCAAAGGAGTCCATCAAGCAGAGTTGAGGGGGCTGAATATAGTGTAGTGGGAAAGGACAGAAGCTCTGCCTCCTCCGAGCTTGTGTCCTTGGGAGACCTATTTAATCTTCCTAGGCCTCAGTTACCACTTCTGTAAAATGGAGATAACAATAACACTCACCTCACAGCATTGTGACTGTTAAATTAACACGTACTTGTACAAAGGTGAGAGTGATACTTGGCACTTACTAAGTGTTCAAGAGAGGTTAAATAGTATTACAGTGGGAAGCACCAGAGTAGGGAAGAGAAGATGGCTTTAATGTGGCGTCTTCCAGTGGCCAGGTGAGTGCCTCTTTGAACCTCAGCTTCCTTATCTGTGAAGAAGATGAACTCTATCATTGGAATTCCCAGCTGTCATTGCAAGACTTTGACTTGGTGTTTTAGGTGGCATGATGGAAACCCACTTTGCTCCAAATTAACCTGGGCATACCCGTGTCTTACAATCCCACCCTTAGGGTTGTAAGCCTTTGAGTTATGAGTGTTTGTTAGCCTTCTGTTCCCATCTACAAAGAAGATAGGTTCTGAGGGTGATTGGTGGGTGTTAAGTCAGTAAAATGTAGGAGTAAATTAATTCCTGCCAAATAAATGTTCTCTGGGTAATATAAAGGCACATAGCTTAGAAGGACAGGGCCAGGGGTTAGATAAAGGGCTCAGAAAGAAGGGAATGAAGCCATTATGAGTCTAAATTCCTAGCACACTCTTGTCTAGGATAGGCCCTGTCCTAATGACTTTTATAAGAGACTCTATAAATAAAAGCAACTACAGCATGAAGGCTATAGGTTAGATAGAAGTAAAAATCCAATGAACAGAATATGAAGGGAACGGAGACCATATTTGGGAAGCTGAGGGAAGTTGGAACCAGGTGATGAACTGGATGAGTTCTTGAGGTTCTACTGACTCCTCGGAGGCAGACAGAGGGACACCTGCCCTTCTGGGAGTGGCCATCTGCACAGCCCTGGCAGGGCCTGTCCTTTGTCTGCATCTTGGGAGTTCTGTGACTTCTGGAGCAAAGGCTTAATTGGCCTCTACAGAAAGCCCAGAGAAGAGCTATGTGACATAGCAACTCAGTGATGCACTCCCTGCCGGGCGCTGCAAATTGAGCTCAGAGAATGTTTGAAATGATCTCCAGTCATCAGGCAGGAATTGGAGTGACTCAGATGAAGGAATCTTGTCATGCAAGCTGGAGGCTGAGTACTCAGCAACTGGTCCAGAGAGAGAGGGGAGGGGAGGTGGGCAGGAGGGAAAGGGAGAATCTGGGAATTCCAATGGGTTGGCGCCTGCCAGGCACAGTTCATTTTGTCTTGAGCTTTCACTTTTTGGCCTTGTTTTCCAAATTTCTTCAGTCTTTTATTCTTCTCCATCCCATCATCATACTGAAGAATATCCATAAACATGGCAGACTATTCACCGCCAGGGAGGTCAGAGCAAGTAAAAATAGACTGGATTTTCATGGCGAAAATTCCAGCTGGACACAGGAAGGATTTCCCACCAGGGAACCTTGCTGATGGTCTCCTGAGAGACCATCCACATTTCTGTGATGAGTGAGGCTTTGCCCAGGAGCAGAGAGAGTGTCAATCTGTACTTTCCAGCAATTCCAACTGGGGGCCTGAGGGTGGGAATAAGGTTCTTTCTTATTTTCAAAAAGCCTATCTTTTTGAGACTGGAATAAATCAACTTGGAGTGAAATACTACTTCTATGGAGCTGATTCGAAGCTCTGATTGGCTGTTCCTTGCATTTTTTATGAATAACTATTTTGAAACAGATGCAGTTCATCGTCCAGTACTTTTAAACCACAAGGTCTGACTTGGCAGGGGTGGGGAAAGAATGGAGTATGCCTTTGATGATGACAAATTGGGAAAGCCTGCTCTGCCAGCCTCCAGTGTGGTGGGGCAAGAGGGCCAGGGTAGGACAACTGCAAGGCAGTGAGGTCTGGAAGCTTTACCCCCGAGGGAAGTGGGGGATGTGGTAGGTTTAACTGAAGACAGTGAACAGCCTACAGCAAAACCACAATTCCAGGGAGCAGGGACTATACATAGAAGATTCTTTTTGAAGATCTGGTTTTACTAATAAATAACTTTAGTTTTGCTCTCTCATTATAATAATCAAATGTTCACCTTCTTTTTAATGAGCTTTTGAAAGAAAGAGCCTAAGATATTCTGAAATGAAAGTAATTGTGCCATACAGGTGTGACCACAGGGCAAACTCTCCTTCCCTCCCTCTCTGTGGTTTCCTTGAAGAGTGAGTGTGTGTGTGTGAGTGTGTGTGAGTGTGTGTGTGTGTGTGTGTGTGTGTGTATGTGCGTGGGTGGGTATGTGGGTGTGCGTGTGTGTTTAAAAAAGAATGTATATCTGTAATGCAAGCTAGATTCCCTAAGAAGTGGCCTTGGTGACAGAGTTCTGTACCTTGTTAGGGAGTACCTTTGGGATCAAGGCCAAGGGAAGGGAAGGGGGCCACAGCAGAAGAGAGCAGAGGGACAGCTTGAGCAGCACTGTAGGCTTCTGCCCGCTGCACCAGGAGCCCTAGAACTGGACTGCCTGTGATGTCCCAGGTTGGGGCACACTGTCCAGGCTTTTATTAGCTTCCTCTGCCCCCATCAATTGTGGATGCCAGCTGGCCCTGGAAGACATGTGACCTTATAGGGTCAGTCTCCTTTCCTTTGGCAGAGGCCATTCACAAAGGCCTGATGGATGAGTGCACTACCAGCACTGGGGAAAGGAGCCCTTCATGACTGATGGAATGCCTCGGTGATGTGGTCAGTGTCCACCACAGAGCGTGTGTCTGGGTGTATCCTGAGCATATCGACGTGTGTCTACATGTCAGTTAGGACACGTGTGTACCTCTGTGTGTGCACCTCTGTGCCTCTGTGTTTGTGTGTGGTGCTGTCCTCTCTCAAATCAGGGACCATGGCAGCTCTGCCAGGGTCAGAAGTGAGTTTGCCCTCTGCCACTTGAGCATTGCTCTGCCTCTCTTACTCCAATTCTTCCTGCCCCTTAATTTGTACCTAGAAAAAGACATTGGAATATGGGATTGGGAGTGAGGGATGTCATGGACTTTGCTGAGAATTGGTTTGTATTTTCACTTTGGGGGTGACGGGGGTTATTCTCTAAGGCTTCCTTGCACAAATTAGAAAGAGATCATCCTTGCTTGTCAACTTTGTGTGGATACACAGTCTGGGAAGCAGACTGCAGGCAGATTCAGCCTCCACGGGCCCCCTCTGCTGGGCACCCTCAAGGGTCATGTCTGAACTATAATACCTAAGCTGCAATGATCTTAATAGGGCTTCGGGGGCTTTCCCAGGAAATCTCCATGTCCATCTGAACCTCCTCTTCACTCTATTGTCAGAGGAAGTCAGGAGGGTAGTACCTGCTGTAAGTCAGGCTACTGGGCAGACTTCTGCCTAAGGGACTCCTTGAATCTTAACTCACTGAAGTAGGGCAGGGGAGAACTTAGGGACAACCTTGGAAAGAGTTTGGTACAGGCAGAACCAGTACAGTGTTTGTACACAGTGTACATCCAAAGACCAAATTGGCCCAGGAAGAGAGATCAGCAAGGAAGAGGGTTAATACCCAGTTCTGCAGAGATGAGAAAACCAGGGTACTAGGTACCTTCAAGGTTCTGCATGAGATCCAGGGCTAGATTCTACTCGTTCATCCTTTTTTTGTAACCTTACTCTTTACCAAATACTTCCTCAAAGAGCCTATGACTCACTGTCACAGAAGTAAAATCCCTCTTTTTCCAAAGGTTCATGTTGTATTATTTTACACATGTAATTATTGTCTATGGCAGATTAACCCCACAGGGAAGAGCATAGAGCAGAGTGGCAGGTGGTTTTGAGTCCTTGAATTCTTGAATGTTAGAGCTGTAAGAACCTGGAGGCCTGTTGGGCACTTTAGCACCTGGTTATAATCCCAGTGACTCAGGAGGTTGAGGAAGGAGGATCACAAGTTCAAGTCCAGTCTCAGCAAATTAGAAAGACTCTGTCTCAAAATAAAATGACTGGGGATGTAGCTCCATGGCAAAATTGCCCTTTGGTTTGATCCGTGGTACAAAAGAAGAGTGGGGGATGAAGGAAGGGAAGGAGGGAGGGAGAGAGGAAAAAGGAAAGAAGTTTGAAACCATCTCATAAGCCAACTGCACCTCCTAATTCTCCTTCCCTCTCTCTCTCTTACACACACACACACACACACACACACACACACATACACACACAAAGAACACAAACTTAGACTTCTAGACTCAGACAGGAACTAGGTGTTATTATTTTATCATTTTGGATTTCAACTCAATGTCTGGCATGCGGTGCTGCTCAGGAAAGGCTTTGTTGATTAAATAAATGATTATTAACAGAGATTTACCTTCTAAGATTCCTAAGGTCTTCACCATACCCTTGATTCAGAGTCCCAAATAGACTACATGGGATAGGGAAAAGGGAAGAAAAGAAAATACATTTAAGTTCCTATGGGAAGTGCCACACCAGCTTCTTGAACATACATTATCTCAGCTAATCTTCATTTTAAAATGAGCAATCCCAAATAAGCAGACACTCCCAGAAAGGGGCACGGGCACTGGTGCTCATATATAAAGGGTTTAAGTACCGCAGGCTAATGGCTGCTTCATCAGTTTCTGCTTCTACTTATCCCCAGAAGATCTGAAAAGGAAAACAACATCAGGACTTCTGAAGACCAACAGCTCAGAATCATAAGCTTGCAGCCTTCCCTCTTTGTGAGACAGAGAAGCAGGAGAATATTAAGAAGAGTGCAGGAAGCTAAAAATATCTTCAAAGCTTATGTAAATTCGGTGCACAGAGAGGCGCTGGCCTTTGGGCTCCAGCTGTTCCCAGGACTGACTTAGATGCCCTTGGCATGTAGATCCAGACAGTCTCAGAACCCGCCCACCGTTTGTAACCTTTTCAAAATCTTCCTAATTGTGTTCCATGTTCTTTAAATTTATCGCCCTCGGGAGTTTTGCTACAATATGCTAATGAGACCCTTGAAGAGCCCCAGACACCCCTCCTCCCTCAGGCTCTTAGGAGAAATGTTCGGGTCAGAGACATCCATCCTTGGAATAGCAGGCGCCTTTGAGAGGGGCTGCATTTCTATGCATTAACATGTTAATGGGGAAGGAATCAAAAGATGACTCAATCAACACCCAAAGAGGGCATCGTTTCCATCAATAGCACAGCTCATAAAAGTCCTGATGCCATTGACATGGCATAAAAACAATCCCTAACTGAGAGTTAAACAAACCTTCATTTGATGCAATCCTGAACTTCACCCTGTAAAATAATGCCAAGTTCAGAAACACATCTGACTTCATGATTCAGTCAGGCAGAGCCTATACACGTGAGGGGTATTTTACTTCACAGCTGACACTCTGCCTTCCTGGTTCACAAAGGAAAATGAGATGGGTGTCACTTTTCCAAAGGCCACAGTGTTAAGTTCAGAGACTCTGGGTAGGAAGGAAGCTGTAATTGAGCAAATTTTAACCTTGGGTGACCCACAGCAGGGCTCATTCTTGGCTTTCTTGTTTTGTAACCAACACCTACTAAGTGTGGTTCAGTCCTTAGATACTCAGAATGCTGGCTGCCAGACTGAGAGACAAATAGCTTTTAATACTCATGGCATAGTATTTCTGACATTAGAGGGATGGCCATGAACCAGGTGGCCAATTACTCTCAGAAAGAACAGCTCAATATCAATTGTGTTAAATTCAAGTAGTCATATTCGGCAGGGCTCTTCTGCATCCAGATGGATAAGATTTGAATATCTCCATTCAACAGGACAATTCATTTCATTATCTGCAGATTCTTTCTATAGCCAGCTCATCCTTGTGAGCCCTGGAAGACCAGGTCCTGGCCAAAATCAAGTACTCTCAGCAAGAATATTAAAGCAAAAGCAGAAATTCTAAGTCTTTTGAGTCCATGTCATCTCATCCTTACATTAAATAGTAGGAACTCTTGGATTTCCATTGAAAATCTGGTCAAACTAATGGAACAAATATGAAATAGCTTCTTTAAAACAATCTAGGCTGTATTCCTGAAAATCTTGGATCCTTCTGCCTCCTTGCATGACTGGACTGATCTGCACTGGGAATAACAGCTCAGTCCCCTTCATGTTCATAAATAAACATCAATTTTTTTTTTTTTTTGGCCCCAGGGATTGAACCCAGGGCCTAATACATGCTAGGCAAGTACTCTAACCCTGAGTTACATCTGCAGCCCTAAATGTCAACTTTGCCTCCTCTTCCTTTTAAACCATGTGATGCTCCTCTTCATCAGTCATAGCAAGTATTTGTACAGGCAGCAATCTCTGGTGACCTCAAACTCACTGGCAAAATACACGGCCAATTCATTCCCCAACCATTCATTCTCCTATTCACATATAGCACATTGATTGCCAACTGGCTCAATTCGGCCACAGATGTGTAGGCGGTCTCCTTTACCCCCATCTCACATGCGTGCGTGCACACACACACACACACAGAGCCTGTTTTTTTTTTTTTTCAATGTAGCATTAAATGACCTTAAACTAGATCTTCATTTTCCAGGTTGCCACGACCCCCACCAAGTGTATCATGCCTATTTGACCTCATTCACTTGCCTTGTCTTTCTGGTCAGTGAGAATGCTTGTATTGTAAATTCCTGCCAGTATTCTCTAAGTTTTAACCCATATTTTCTTACCCAGAAACATGCATATTGGAGCAAGAGGGATCCTTTAGGGTAAGACACTAGGATGACAGCCAATAGGCAAATTAATAACAGCCTTAGGCAGTCCAATTTCTTCCCTCTGGCTCAAAAATACAAGTGGAAGTGGGCCCAGGAAGGCTTCTAGGGTTGGACATAACTCTGCCTTTTCTGATCTCCTTTCTGGCAATGTTAACTATCCCTGGATGTTTGATTTTGTACTAGCCAGAAAGACCTTGAGTGATTGTTGTTAGCACCACAACATGGCACTCAATGCTAATTATATTAATTGTTTTCATGCCTATCAATATTTGAATACTGACTAATTATATGAATATTAATTTTAGGAACCAATGATAATCATTACTCTGATCCCATGTCTATGGCAGACATTACAAGTCAGTAATGATACTCTCTTTCTTATTGGACCTAGCTGAGGCCTCAGAAACCTTCTCAGTGCTATGCGTGAAGCAGCCATCACCAAGGATTTGAAGTTGGAAGTGGAGGTATAACGTACTTGTTACTTGTTTTCCATAGCCAGGCCTCCTCCATCTTGGGTAAGGATCTAGGAACTGCATGAAAATCCAGAAGTGGGTGCTGCATGCCTGTGTTGTCAAGCTGTGGTCTGCCAAGTTCTCATGTCAGTCAGCCTATCTGATCTTCTGATCCACAGGGACTTTTAATCAAATCAACAAAGTCTTGATAGAAATGCTCTTCCTTTGCCTCTCTATCGAGCACTTAATCCTCTTATGGTTTTCCCATTTTTCTAAAAAAATGCAAGAAACCCCAAGCCGCAGACAAACCCTGGGGCCATCGACATTGGTTCTTGAGTTCATGAGGGGCTGTTGTTTCATAAATTGTTTCTTCTCAGCTTCCACCTAAACACAGTCTAAGAATACTTTTTCTCCCTTATTTACAAGGAACACAGTTTCTGGAGCTGAACAGACTTGTGTCTATCTGTAGTTTTGGCCTTTCTATGATAGAAGCAGAAAAGAGGATTTGCTAAGGGTAAATAATATCATATTGGCTCGCTATAGAAATGTTTTCACAGAAATAGGATTAAACATCATGAACTTAGTTTAAATAAGAGAACAATATTAAGTCTTTTGTAACATTGTCATTGAAAAGGTTTTCATATTATTAATTCTTGAGTTCCTCCTTGAACTAAATGCTAGGGAAGCAGATTGTCCTTCCTGATGAATGGGTATTCTTTGTTTTATTAAATAAATCCATCATATTTTTCTCCCTTGCTGCCAGTAAACTCACAGCTACATTTTGTGCTCAGTGATAGTTCTTATTCTTAGCTGAAGGTCTCTGATAAATTATCTTCTCCTTTCATTGCTGATTCCCCTTACTCTCCTGTAATGTGTACATATATTCTATTAACAGCCCTCTCTTTCCTTAAGAAGTGAGTGGGGGCATTTTTAGTAAATAATACATCAGGAACTGAGTCAGGGACAGTTCCCCAGGGAACTAGACTTTAACCCTAATTCAATTCTCCAGTCAGTTGCTATAGTTTGGATCTGAAATGTCCTCGGAAGGCCGGTGTGTTCAAGGTCTGGTCCTCAGATTTGTGCTTTTGGAAGGTGGTGGAAACCTAACTTGAGGCTTTAGGTCACTGAGGGGCACCCCTCTGAACAGTACTGTGGGGACACCATTCTCATTCTCTTTTTCTCTTTTGCTCCCTGGTCACAATGAACTGGGCCATGCACTCTCCACCATGATGATCTGGCTCACCACAGGCCTGAAAGCAATAGGCCCATTGACCAGGGCTGAAACTGCCCAAACTATGAGACAAAATAAAGATTTCCTCTTTTTATGGGAATCTGATTAATAGATCAACTAACCACTATTTATGGGTCAGCTTCTAAGCCCTTTCTTAAGTGTTCTACAGGAAGAAAGGTTTAATCTTTTGAAACAAAGAAAGACTGAACTTGAAACCAAGCAAATGCTTATGGATAGTTGACATGCTCTATTTTAGCACAATAACAAATCCCAAGCCCCCAATTTTACATAGGAAGATCCATAAACTACCATTTCTGTCTTTTGAACTACCTTTCTGCCTTGTCTGAGTTCTTATCTTGGAATGGAACTCAACAAAGATATACATATATTTTAAAATTATGAACTCTGTGGGACATTCAATTTGAAGACAGATCAAGAAATGAACTCCTCAATCCAAAGACTACAGACTTCCTAATGAATTTATTCCACACTATTATTAACTGATACTTTGTCAAAATCAAAAGGAAGTTGTTAGTTTTAATAAGGCCACAATTAAGAAATGCCCACTCAAAGGAATGTTCTGCAACAACTAGGTAAAAACAACTCAATTGGCTATGTCTTTGCAACTGAGATTCCTAAATTCTGGATCTTGTGAAGTTAAAATAGACCATTGATTATGTTTAGATTTTTTCATCTTCTTCTACCATTTCATTCTACCGCGGGACAGATAACAATTAAAATGTATACCTGTTGTTTTTATGTACACATTAAATGAAGATGAAAATCACCAATGCAAAATTAGAACAACAAAGTTGTTGCTGTAATTAGCTCTGGAGGTGAACATTGTATGAGATTCTGCAGACTCAAGCAGTTCTTCAGCAGTATCTTTTAAAGAACAGAAGTTTGAAATTTTTGATAAAGCCCAATTTATCTATTCTTCTATTTTATATCATTCTTTTGATGACATGATTAAGAAATATTTACCTAACTTGAGATCACAAAGATTTTCACCTGTGTTATTTCCCAGAAAATCTGTAGTTGGAGGATTTATATGCATGTCTATGTTCCACTTTGGATTAATTATTTGTGTGTGTGTGTGTGTGTGTGTGTGTGTATGTGTTGTGCCTTTTAAAAATATTTTTACTGGTGCATTATAATTATACAAAATCACACTTGGATATGGTGGGATTAATTGTGATACATACATGTGCATAACATAATTTCGTCAATTTCATTACCCAGTACCTCCTCTTTCTCTCCCTTCCTCCCTCCTCCGGATCCCCATTCCCTGCTTACTGATCTCCCTTCTATTTTCATGAGATCCCTTTTATTTTCTCTTTTTCCCTAACTTTCATATTTCATAGAAAAAATGCCCTTGACTTTCAAAGTCTTCATTTCATTTAACATGATGCTTTCCAGTTCCATCCATTTTCCTGCAAATGACATAATTTTGTTTTTCTTTATGGCTGAGTCAAGCGCCATTGTGTTTCCTTTATCCATTTATCTGTTGACAGACTCCTAGGCTGGTTCCATAGTTTGGCTATTGTGAATTGTGCTGCTATAAATATGGCTTGGATGTTTCACTATAGTATGGTGACTTTAGTTCTTTTGGATTAATACCAAGGAGTAGTTAGCTGGGTCATATGGTGGTTCCACATGAGGAAACTCCATTCTGATTTCCATAGTGGTTGGACTAGTTTACAATCCCACCAGCAGTTCATGAGTGCACCTCTGGTCCACATTCTTGGCAACATTTATAATTCGTACTTTCTAACAGGAGTGAGATGAAATTTCAGTGTAGTTTGAATTGCATTTCCCTGATTGCTAAGTATGTTGAACACTTTTTCATGTCGACATTTGCACTTCTTCTTTTAGAAAATGTCTGTTTAGTTCTTTGCCTGTTTATTGAGTGGGTCATTTTATTTCTTTTAGTATTTTTTGAGAACTTGATATATTCTGGATATTAGTTGTCAGAAAAGCAGCTAACAAAGACTTTCTCCCATTTTATAGGCTCTTTCTTTACGTTCTTAATCATTTCCTTTGCTGTGCAGAATCTTTTTAACTTGATGCCATCAGTTTATTAATCCTTGGTATTATTTCTTGAGCTTTAGAAGGTCTGTTGAGGAAGTTATTGCCTGAGCCTATAAGTCAGAGAGTTGACCATATATTTTTTCCTAGCAATTGCAAAGTTTCTGGTCTGAGTTCTAGGCCTTGAACCCGCTTTGAGTTGACTTTTGTGCAAAGTGAGAGATAGGAATCTAAGTTTCATTTTTATATATATGTATATATATATATACACATTTATACATATAAATATAAATATAATATATATTTATATATATACATATATATATACACACATACACACACACACACACACACATACAGCTATACAGTTTCCCCAGCACCATTTGTTTAAAAAGCTATCTTTTCTCCAATGTGTGCTCTTGGCACCTTTGTCAAGGAGCAGGTAACTATATCAGTATGGGTTTGTCTCTGGGTTCTATTTTATTCCATTGGTCTGCGTGTCTGTTTTTATGCTAGTATCGTGCTCTGCACTGTAACTCTGAAGTATAATTTGAAATCAAGTATTGTGATATCTCTATCATTGCTCTTTTTGCTCAGAATTGTTTTAGCTCTTCTGAGTCTTTTATTCTTCCTTGTGAATTTTGGGAATGCTCTTTTCTAGTTCTATAAAGAATGCCATTGATATTTTGGTGGGGATTGTTTTAAATTTGGTCATTTTAATATTTATTCTGCCTATCCAAGAAATGAGAGGTCATCTATCTACTAGTGTCTTTCTTCTTCAGTGTCCTATAATTTTCATTGTAGAGGTCTCTTAACTCCTTGGTTAGATTTATTCCTAGGTATTTTTTAAGCCATTGTGAAATGAATTGTTTTTCTGTTTTTTTTTTATTAGTAGGTTCATTATTGGTGTATAAAAAAGCTATTATTTTTTTATGTTGGTTTTGTATCTTGCTACTCTGCTGAATTTATCAATTCTAGAAGTCTTCTGGTGGAGTTTTTGGATGTTCTAAATATAGGATCATCTCATCTGAAACCAGTGATAATTGGACTTCTCCCTTTCCTATTTGTATCCCTTTTATATCTTTCTCTTGTATAATTGCTCTGGCTAGAATTTTAAATACTATATTGAATAATAATGGTAAGAGTATACAACCTTGTCTTATTCTTGATTTTAGAGGATACGTTCAGGTTTTCCTCATTCAGCATAATACTGGTTTGGATTTGTTATATATAGCTTTTATGATGTTGAGTTAAATTCCTTCTATCTCTAGTTTCTTGGAGGTATGTATTGAAGTTTTCTCCTTCCTTCCCTTCCCTCCCTCCCACTCTTCCTCCCTTTGTTTTCTTATTCTCCTTTTCCCCTCCCCCTTCTCCTCCTTCTTTTGACCTATAGACATCTCATTACTCAAACACCTTTTGTTGAAAAGACTACTGAACTTCTCCACTGAATTTCTTCATACTTGTATCAAGAATCAGGTGTTCATGTACCTGTGTCTGTTTCCCATTTATTTATCCAGCTTCATTGATTTATTTATCTCTCTTGGCATCAATACCAAACTATCTGGATTATTGCAGCTTAATAATGTCTTGAAAACAGAGAGTGTCAGTCTTTTCCCTTTGTTGCATATTCTCCAGGTTTTTCTGGCTATTCCAGATCTCTTGCATTTCCAAAAGAACTTTTTGAACCAATGAGTTCATCAGGATTGCATTAATCTAGCCAATTTTGTCAGAACAAACACCATTAAAATATTGAGTCATTTGACCCAGGAACACAGTGTTCTCTCTCTATATGCTTAGGTCCTTAATTTCTCTCAACAATGTATTATAGTTCTCAATGTACAGCTGTTAACATCTTTTGTAACATTCATGTTTAAGTATCTGTCTCTCTCTTTTTCTTTTTCTTTTGCAAAAGGTATCTTGTAAAAATTTCAATTAGTTTTAGAATTTTTTGCATGTAGGAAATGCAAAAATTTCTACGTAGAAATTCCATTGTATTTGTACATAGGCAATCATGTTATCTGCAAATAAAGACAATATTGCCTCCTTTTTTCCAAAATGGATCCTTTTTATTTCTTTTTCTTCTCTTGTTACAATGGCTAGAACTGCCAGTGAAATGTTGAATACGAAAGGTAAGAGCTGATATCCTTGCTGTATTTCTTTTCTTAGGAGTGGTTAAGCATTCATCCTATTACCATCAAGTATGTTAGCTGTAAGTTTTTCACAGAGGTCATTATGGATTGAGGAAGTTCTCTTCAATTTCAGTTCCATCCATTTTGCTGTAAATGACAGGATTTCATTCTTCTTTATTACTGAATAATTCTCCATTTTGTATATACACCACATTTTCTTATCTATTCAGTTGTCTATGGGTACCTAAGCTGATTCCATATCTTAGCAATGGTGAATAGTACCACAATAATCATAGAAGTGCAGGTATCTCTCTGGTAGGCTGATTTCATTTTCTTCAAGTATATACCCAGGAGTGGGGTAGCTAGATGATATGGTATATCTATCTGTAGTTTCTGAGGAACCTCCATACTGTTCTGCATATGGTTTTACTAATTTGTATTCCTCCCCCCACACACAGAGAATAAAATTTCCTTTTACTCTACATTCTCACTAACATTGTTAGTTTTTCCTCTTTCTTTTATATTAGCCATTCTAACTGAAGTGAAATGGTACACATTTTAGTTTTTATTTGCATTTCCTTGATGATTAATAATATTGGGCATTTTTCATATACAGGTTAAATTGTTAACTATTTGTATTTCTTCTTTTTGAGAAATGTCTATTCACATAATTTGCCAATTTTTATATTTGATTACTTAGGTTTTTGTTATTATTGTTATTGTTTTTGAGATATTTTTAGCTCCTTCACTACTTGAAAAATGCCACTCTACTCTGTATTCACTTGCTTTGATTCAAATGAGAAATTTGCTGTCATCTGTGATATTTCTCTTTGTAGGTAAGATGTCTCCCTCATCCCATCCCTGGGTTGCTATTAAGAATTTGTTTTAGCACTGGTTTTTGCAGCAAATTGATTATGATAGACTTCGAAAGAAAGTCCTTCATACCTGTTGTGCTTCTTATATTTGTGGTTCTATAGTTTTGTCAAATTTAGAAAAAAATCAGCCATTATTCCTTTAAATGTTCTTTCTTCCTTCTCTTTCCTCCAGGGACTCCAGTTATATAAATATAAGATTGTTTGAACTTGTCCCACAGTTCATTTTTAAGATTCTTTTTATTCTATGTGCTTCATTTTGGATAGTGTCCTTTGCTGTGTTTTTTGTTTACTAATCTTTTCTTCCATAAATACACTGTTAATTCCATCTGGTATACCGTTGATCTCATCTAGTAAGGATTTTTTTTTTATTTCAAACTTAATAGTTTCATCTGTAGAAGTATTACTCAGTCCTTTTAATATTTCCCACACCTCTACTTAACTTTTTGAACATATGGAAATAAGTTATAAGAAAGGTTTTAATACCCTTTCTGTTAGTCTAACATCTGTGTCTGTTCTGGGTTGGTTTCAATTGATTATTTTTTTTTCTCATCATGAATCATATTTTTCTACTTCTTTGAATGCCTATTAGGTTTTGATCAGATGCCAGACATTGTGAAGTACCTTGTTGGGTGCTTGTTGGATGTTTATGCATTCATATAAATATTCTTGATCTTTTCTCAGTAACTGAACTGAGAAAAAGTTCAGTTACTTGGAAACATATTGATTCTTTTCAGTCTTGTTTTTAAGATTTATTAGGCAGCACCAGTATAGCATTTAGTCTAGGAATAATTTTGCCTGTTCTGATCTTCTTACTCTATCTTGGACAGAAGCAAAAATCCTTTTGACAAATTTTTAATTTGAAGAAAGCTGTTGAAGTTCTAAAAGAAAGTTGGACCACTCCAGGTGAATCATGTCAGGAGTCAATCCTACCTAGTATTTCACTTCACTCTTTTCATTTCTCTGGAAAACCTTACCATGCTATAATATGTTTTTTATTTGATATGCAGATATACCCATAAAAATAATCCATATTTTTACTTTTACAAAATTTTGCCCCTTTCTTTCTCCTACTTTACATGTAAGATATATATAACTGTATATAAGGTATACATATGTGTATATGATATATATTTATATATAAGATAAAAGCATTTGTGTGTGTTTATGCTTTTAGAGTTTGATCTATAATACTGGCCTTAAGCATTATTTTAAGTGATAATATTTTGAATAAATGTATGCCTCTATGTTTCAGTTTTTATTGCTTTGTAACAAAGTAAATCCAAAGTAAGTTTAAATTTTTCAGTTTTTAAGAAAACATTTTATGTGTCCATGTATTATGCAAGTCGGGAATTTACACAGAGCACAGAGTTATTGATTTATCTCTCTTTCATGCTGTCTAACCATGGACTGGGAAATCTCAGTGCCTAGGGGCTGGAAGTCATTTGGAGATATCTTCACCATAGATACATACTCACCCCAACTACATATTTAGTAGTTTACACAGACCATCATTTGCAGTCTGGTATGAAAGATTCAACCAGAGCATCTACACACAGTCCGTCCTTGTGGCCTGTTAGAACTGATAAATAAATTCAACCAAATGGCAGGATACTAAATCAGTATACAAAAATCAACAGCATTTCTATATGCCAATAGCAAACTATTTGAACAAGAAACCAAGAACACAATCCTATTTACTATAGTTACAAAAATAACAAAATATCTAGAATTAAATTTAACCAAAAAGAATGAAAAATATCTAGAATTGACTTTAACCAAAAAGAATGAAAAAAAATCTCTACAATGAAAACTATTAAATAATGATGAAAGAAATACAACACCTTTTTTTTTTTAAAAAGGAAAGACATCCCACATTCATGAATTGGAAAATGAATACCATTAAAAGATCCTATTACCAAACCTCTACAAATTCAATGTATTCCCTGCCAAAATACCAATGACATTCCTCACAGAAATGGGGGGGGGGGGGAAATCCCAAAATTTGGAACCATAAAAGTTTGTCAAAGCACTTCTGAGGGAATAAAAAGAACAAAGCTGTAATCATCATGTATTATCAGAATATACTACAAAGATATATTAATCAAAACTGGCTTAAAAACAGACATATAGACCAATGGAACAGGAAAGAGGAGCTAAAAATAAACCTATGTATGTATAGCAAATTAATTTTTGATAAAAGTGTCAAGAATATACATTTGGGAAAGTGCTGTCTCTTCAATAAAGTGTGCTGGGAAAATTGGATATCCATGCAGAAGAATAAAAGCAGGCCATTATTATCTCTCACCATATACAAAAGTCACCTCAAAATGGACTAAAGACTTAAATGTAATACCAGACACTAGGAAGGTACTACAAGAAGGGAAACACTTCATGAATATTGATCTGGGAAAAGATGTTTTGGGTAAGACCCTAAAAGCACAAGCAACAAAAGAAAAAATAAGCAAATGGCATTATCAAGCTAAAAGTCTCCTAAAAAGCAAAGGACACAACAACAGAAATGAGACAACCCACAGGTGGGGGAAAATCTTTGTAAACTATCTGACAAGAGATTAATATCCATGATATACAAGGAACTCAAACCCAACAGCCAAAAAATAAATAAATAATATGATTTTAAAATGGGCAAATATCTGAAGTAGAGATTTCTCGAAAGATGACATACAAATTTTCAACAGATAGATGAAAAAATACCCAACAACACTAATCATCAGGGAAATGCAAATCAAAACCACAAAATAAAAAATGAGATACCTTCTCACTCCAGTTAGACTGGCTACTATCCAAAAGACAAAAATTTAAAAATGCTGGCAAGAATGAGGAAAATGGAGAACTCTTATACACAGTTAGTGAGAATGCAAATTAGTACAGCCATTATAGAAAACAGTATGGAGATTTCTTAAAAAGCTAAAAATAAAAATATCATATGATTTAGTGATCCCACTAGTGGGTACACATTGAAAGGAAAATAAATAAGTATGTGGAAGAGACCTTTCTTACATTCATTGCATCACTATTCACAATAATCAAGATATGGCCAGGTGCGGTGGCGCACGCCTGTAATCCCAGCACTTGGGAAGCTGAGGCAGGAGGATGGCGAGTTCGAAGCCAGCCTCAGTAACTTAGCGAGGCCCTAAGCAACTCAGTGAGACCCTGTCTATAAATACAATATAAAATAGGGCTGGGGATGTGGCTCAGTGGTGGAGTGCCCCAGGGTTCAATCCCCAGTACCAAAAAAAAAAAAAAAAAAATCAAGATATGGAATCAACCCAAGTATTCATCAGTGGATGAATGGATGAAGATAATGATATACATATATACATATATATATACATACATATGTATGTATGTGTGTGTGCATGTGTGTGTGTGTAATGAAGTGTCTTTCAAAGATAAAGAAGAGCAAAATTCTGTCATTTGTGGCAACATGAATGGAACTAGAGGTATTATGTTAATTGAAACAAGTCAGGCACAAAAGGCAAATACTGCATGTTCTCACTCACATGTAGAAGCTAAAAATGTTGATCTCATAGAAAGTAGAACAGTGGTTACCAGAGGCTGAAAGGGTAGAGAGGAGGGGAATATAGGGAGAGATTGGTTAATGGGTACAAAATTACAAGTAGATAGGAGGAATAAGATCAAGTGTTCCACAGCACCATAGGGTGACCATAGTTAATGAGGATTTGTTGTATATTCCAAAGAACTAGAAGAAAAGATTTTGACTGGTCTTACCAGAGTAATAATACATGTTTGAGGTGATGGGTGTATTATACATTGCATATATATGTCAAGATATCACATTCTACCCCTGAATATGTACAAATTATGTGTCAACTAAAAATGAAGATAATTATGCTGAGCAAAGAAGTCAGATTTAAAATTTTTTAAAACAATGAAAATGGATACAGAGTTAATTTTGAGGGGTGATAAATATGTTCATTATCTTGATTTGTGACTATGGTTTCACAAGTATATGCACATATCAAAACATTATCAAGTTGTACACAGTAAACATGTGCAATTTATTATATATTCATGCTACCTTAGAAACACTACTTAAAAAATAAAATTAAACATGTAAAAATATATGTCATTTATACCACTCTGTGGCCTTTGTAAAAAAAAATAAAAATGAAGCAATAGTAATAACTGAAACCTAAAAATGCAGCCTGTAAAATATAAGATTCTTTCCATAAGGTGAAGAAAGATAACTTCTTGGTCTGTGAGGATACTGCTAGGAGCAGAAATGATGCTCAATGTCAGACATGAGGACGTAACTAATGTTCTTTCCCCTTTCCTGTCACTGATTTAGATGAAGGCTAAAAAGTCTCTTGGGAATAACAACTGGAGCCTGCACCCTAGGAGGTAAGAGATAATCAGAGGTATCTAATGCACTGGGGGATTCCCATCAGAAGTAAGAGGCAGAGATGGGTGATGGGGCCCATGAGGGAGGAGGCTGTTACTGTGAGGCAGACGTTAACTTCAGAACCAAAGGGAGGAGGGGAATTGGTGACTCCAGATGCAACTTGCAGCTGTTGTGGGAAACCAGCCCAGGCCAGCCACCATGGTGCTACGTGTGCCCTCAGGGAGAAAAGGAGCAGTGTGTGTGAACTGAAAGGACTGATTCACAGAATTTGGGAACACTTTGGGACCTGAGCCACCCAGCTGGGACACTCTGTTGGTCTGGGCACCCTCCCCCCTGAGGGTAACAGTTCACCTCCTTATAGACTGTGGAGCTGCCATGGCACTATAGCACCAAGGGCATCTTCTGACTTCTGTGAATCTCCTGCAGAGCTACCCCAAGTTGGAGTAAAAGGAATTCATCTCAGCAATAAGATGGATAGCAACAGCGTCTGGCTTCGGATGAGAAGAAAGCTGTGTGAATGAGCTCTGACAAAGGGGTCCAAACAACAGCCCTGTGCTCCACCCTGCCTCCAAAGCCCTCACTTAAGAAAGGCAGTATTGCTCAAGGTGCTCAAGGTGCTTGGTGACATTGGCAGGCTTAACAGCTGTATGGCATTAAGGACCCAGAACTCTGTGACAGAAAGGCATGGAAAAGCCAGTCTGACAAGGCATTGCTCTCCCCAGTAGCTCAGAGAACTGGCCTGATTGGCACAACAGCAAGGGATGACCAGGATCAATTCTTGGATGCACTTAAGACAAGCTCAGCAGAATGCCCAGAAATTTGGAGCAGGAAAGTACAAATCTATTTATGCATCTAAGACATGAATGTATGGTGACTCTCAATCTTTAAGTTTTAGTGTTAATAGGATGATTTTCTATGCATTGGCTAGAAAATAACTGAAAACAAATAAATATTTCAGTGAATAGAAGTATGTTTTCCTGCTATAGAAAGAAGAGGAAAATAGAAGCAAACAAACAAGCAAGAATAAAAACAACAATAATGTCTCCCAATCTGGTTGTCCATATTGAGAGACGCATGCCTGGAGATCATATTCAGATTGATCTCCTACAGTGATAATTCTGCAAAAGGGCAATGTGCTCTAGATTCTGGTCTGACATGAGATCATAAAATCAAAAAGAACAGTCTTGTTCAAAAGTATAGAACAAACATCTCAAGCATCTTCATTATGACTTTAAAAAAATTTTTTTTCTGTTGGTCCTCAATATGTAAATGAACCTATACTCTCTAGTTGGTGAAAGCTCTATAGCAGACGGATATGTCACTGAGAGAATTTTATTTTTCTTAATAAAGAATAAAAAGAAATAGAATGAAACTTTATCATAAAGGAATTATGCTACACAGCCAAAGAATGCTTGATGGAAAGACATGAAGTCCCAGAGTTGTTGTCTAAGTGACATAAACTCCTTCCAGTTTGGAGCACCTGTCCCTGAGGAACAGAACCACCTCCCAGAGCCTGACAGTTCAAAGAAACACAAACAACAGAAACCGGCTCTGGGATACATTGAATCGTGTGCTTCTTCTTTTATTCCTTAGGTTAAATATTGTTGAATAACCATTTGATGTGCAAACTAATGAAGGCGGAGTCCATTCTTTTCAGATACAAATGATTTTGTTGAGAATGCAAATCAGGCATGGCAGAAGCTCCCCATTTTCTGATTGCTAGTGGATTTTAACCATGACATATATCCTTACATGTTCCACTTCAGCTATGCTGCTTTCTTTTAGCTGGAGATGCCAGATTTGGATAGTGTATGTTTAATCTAGCCAAGAGAACATATTTCCTCCTGAAACATGGCCTTGACAGCAAGGCAAAGTGTGATTAAGTTGTGTCACAAATAGGTACAGCTCAATCCATCTGGCAAAGGGGAGCCTGTGCTGTCTAATTAAGAAATTTAATGATCTGGTCTGATCAAACATCCTTTTACAGTTTTGATAAGTGAAATTATCCAATTAGTTTACTGCAAATTGGTATAAACCGGTGTCCTAATAAAACTTGAGGAACTAGGGTTAAGGACCTGGGAAAGACCTACACATTTTAGGTCAGCAACACATATTGTAGCAAAGGAAGACTGCATAACTATCTGAAGATTCTTGGCCAGTAACTTGCAAAACACTGATCTGATTTGCTTGGAAATTTTTTAAATAATTGGCTCCTGCTGGCTGAGGCCCCATGCCAACACCGCATGGTAATTCATTTGTGACATTCCTAGAAGAGAGAATCTGCTGGAAGAGCTGCAGTAATATGTTTAGAGAATAATCATGCCATCCTCCGAATAGGATGCATGAAAGGAAGCAAACAGCAGGAGACCAGCAGAGAAGCCTCTGGGTTTCCAGGGGAAAGATTCTCAATTTAAATGGAAATTGTGTGACCCTTTCTCCCATTCTCCCTTTCCAGGTTCCAAGTAAGACACTGGCTGAGACTGTTTCAAAACCATATATTTGATCCCAGAGATGATCATTTAGGTCTCTTGGATTGGCTGCTTACTGACCAAATCTCTGGGTTGTATGATGGCAAACTTGCAAAGAATCCACACTTTCTGGCGTCATTTTCTGAGCTCTTCTGGATGTCACTTTATTCTTGAGAAGCTTTTTAAGATATATGTACAACCTTTAGGAAATAAAGGAAAGTGCCAAGCTAATCCAACTCCTCTAGCAATAGTAAGAGCTAAAGTAAGAGAATGCCAAGATCACTAGAAGGCAAATAGTGGAACTAGTGCTGGCCTCAAGATAAAGGAGGGGAGGAAATGAAGGAAGGAGAGAAGCAGCAGCAGGGTAGGAGCAAGTTTCAAGGGAAGAGGTAATAAGAAAGACCATGGTAGAAAGTCAGCAACAGGAGAGTCTTAGAGGGAACCATGACACAACAATGTCTGGTACAACACAGTCCTAGGACCTACAAAACAGCTCCACCATGCATTTGTCAACTAACCACCAATCCCAGGTGGAAATGGCATTCTTCAGTAATGAAGGAAAAGGAAACCATGAAGGGCATGGTAGAAGCACCTGGAACTGAACCCAAGTCTGGATACCCCATAGTGTAGACAAGGCATTCACACAAGTTACTCTTAAAAACCCACTGCTGGATGCTCATTTTTGAATCCCATCTCCTAAGTTTCCCCATCTATATTGATGCAAAAAGATGGCATGCATCCCATTGTCTGGAGATGAGACTGGCAAGATGGCATCCCAAATCTACAACACATCAATAAAAATAACCTACTCTACAGGTGGACATTCAGCTCCAAGTATGCTAGAAGGTCAATTCAAGGAGAACAGAGACAGTGAATGGAAATCTAGCCAAGGTTGGAAAAAGTTGTGGGTTGAATAGACTGACCAGGACCAGCCAGGACCCAACTTTAAGGGAATAGGATAAATTCCATCTTCAGTATCTAAGGGGCCTAATCTGATAAAACAGGTAAGCATGGGCCAGTGATTCATAGGCAGGAACACTTCTTGGAGAGGTAGTTAATAGTGACATGGATTCTGTTTAAGTCAGGACAGATCTTGGGCTATAAAGTAGAACCCAACAACCAGGGGAAGAGAAGTCCCCAAAAATTAGGTGCTAAGGATTAGGGTCATGATTACTGACCTGGGATCAAAGGTCCTGGGAGAAAACAGACCCCCTGTATGGTGACATGAAAAGAGGACCCAGAGTTGGCTGTTTATCTGGTATCTGGGGCTCTCATAATTCCTTTCTGAACTTAGGTGGTCTGAACATGGAAAATGGAATTAAGGAACAGATTTATACCAGACCTTCCCTGCCTCTCCTCAGAGAAAGGAAGTTTCAATAAAACATGAAGCCTGATCTTCATTGGTTCAAGGATTGAAGAAGCCTGAGTGCACAGGGAGCAGGTTATTATTGCTGGCAGATGCTGGCAGAAGACTATGCTGAGTCAGGCAAGGAAGCTAATAAGAATCTGCACAGCAGAAGTCTCCAAATTCCCTCATTTTAGAGATAGCTTCTTATAAAGTTGAAAGAGGATTCATATATAGGACCTGAGGTTTAATAGAGACTTTTTTATTTATTTATGAATGCCATTGCATGGAAAGTATTACCAAAGTATAAAAATCAGATTATGTTCTATTATATACTTAATAGATAAAAAAATAATGACATGAAATTCGTGTCCCAGAAAGTTCAAGATATACAGAGATAATACCAATAAACCATCAGCAAAAGGTTTTGCAAGGTTACTAATTAAGCAAAGAATAAATATTTATTGACTCACTATATGCAAAATATCATGCTAGGTTCTGTGGGAGAATAGATAAGATGTGGTTCCTATAATCAAGGACTTATAAACCAATGGTGGGAGGAGACGGAACAGGTGAGGAGCTAACACATATTAGCCACTACAGGCTCTGGGAACTTTTGTGGTCAGTCTGGAACCAGAGAAGCCACTCTGCTCACATGCACAGCAGGATAAAGTGCTGAGGAACAACCTCCCAGAAGCAGTCCTCAGCCAATGACTCTCAAGAGCTTATAAGTATCCCATTTCCTTTGTCCTCAGGTAGGATCATCCTGAGACACCTGCTTTGTACTGCTTCCAAGAGTTTCCTTATGGAATTGATAGGGGACAGACAGGTGTGAGTGGTGGGAACATGAGGTCAAGTGGATAATTCTATAAAATGGGCCCACTGTGCTGACCTCCACATGCATTCTTTTCCAAGAAGCAATTAACCTGCAGCCTGTCTGGCTATGTAATATTCCTCAGCAAACTACCTATTGTCTGCAGAAGAAATGTAAACCTGAAATAATTTCAATACGAGGAACATAAGTAACTCTGAAGGGGGGACTTATTTTAGAACTTTATAGTAAGGGGGGAGCTTTGTTTCTCTTTCATGGACCATAAAATCTGTAAGAACAGATTCTAATTACAACCAGTCAGCATGAGCCAAAGTGACCTATACTGGTCATGGCAACAGTCACTTTAAAGTCTGATTCATCCTGCTGTCAGTCAAAAGTCAAGAGGTGGACCTGGGTGGGACTCTCTGGAAACTTCTCTAGGATATCCAATAAAACCAGAGTGCAGGGGAGGCAAGATGTTCCTCTCTTCTCTGAGAGGACCCACTCTCTCCCGCGAGAGTGTCTCCTTTTCCACCCCTTTAACTCATGACTGTTGAGTGACATATCCAAAATCTCAGACTTGATCACAAGAATCGGATCTTGAAGTTGGAGAGGGGGAGGGCTTTTGTGCTGCCTCGGTTTCCAGGAAGGCCCCAGCCCTGTAACAGGATTAAGCTCCAGGCGACCACTGTGTGGTGGCTTAATAGCCTTTATTGTTTGCTTTTCCTTCTCCACACCACTTCTGGTGTCCCCTGAACCTCTCAAGTAGATGACTTATACTTGAATCTTTATTTCAAGAAGAAGAGGTCACTGCTGTGTATTATATACCCTCCTAGGTCATGTACATTTGTTATCTCATTTAGTCTCTTTCACAATTGGGTAAAAAAAAGTTATTATTATTTCATTATACTACTTTACTGCTTAAGATTCTGCATTAGTTCTCTATCATGTTCAGGTTTGGGGGGAAAATGGTATCAAAGCGTATTAAACACAAATAGGGGATTTCTCCTGACCCCAGATAATTTCCCCACTAGCTATCATTTTGCCACTTTCCTTTAAGGACCTGCTTTTCACTTATCTGTAAAATGAGGCTTTAAAAAGGGACAGCCAATCATAAAATCCTGCTTTCACTGCACAAAGAGGGTATGTGTGCTACTGTTTGGATGTGGCTTACATGTGTCCCTCAAGAGTTCATGTATTGGAAGCTCAGTCTCCAGTGTGGTGATGTTAATAGGTGTTTGGACCTTTAAAAGGTACCAGGCCTAATGGGAGGCCATTAGGTCATTGGAGGTGCTGCCTTTGGAAGTCATTATAGTAGTTTTTTGGGACCCTAGTTAGTCCTTGCAAGAGGATCATTATAAAAAAGCAAGATTGACCCCTGCTCCTCATTCTGTTTCCCTGTCACACCGTGTGATCTCTCCTTCCCACAAGCACACCTGTCATGATGCCATCTGCCATAATGCCATCTGCCATGATGTGATACAGCCAGAGGGGCCTTCAACAGAGTCATTACCATGTTATGTAGAGGATTTTCAGCCTCCAAAACTCTGAGCTAAATATACCTCTTTTCTATTTACATTACCCAGCTTTGATATTTTATTACAACAATGGAAAATGGATTGATATAGCACATGACTCAAGCTGGACAAATAAGAATCTTCCTGAATAAGAAAAGCACATTTCTTTCTCTACCATGATGCAACAAGGAAAGAACATCTAGGAGTATGTGGCTGTATCTCCAGAGTCATGAAGAAAGTATGTTCAGTGGGGATGATGGAACCAATGAGGAGAGAAAGCAGAAGTAGAAGATAAGGAGAAAGAGAGATGCCACTTGTCTCTGAATCCAGACTGACTCTTGTCCTTCCTTCATATTTATTACAAGCCAATGATACTTCATTTTATATCAAAGTCAGATGAAGTTGGATTTTTGTCATTTGTTAAAAAGAAAAAAATTCTTGACTAATGCACATAGCATGGCAGAGTCCATAGACTGGCTTGCTCAGCACTTATCTATCCTGAGATGTTATGGAAGGCAGAAATTGGAAATAAAATAACATATTTTCCAGTCTATCTTGTAGGCAAAGTTTGCAATATGACCTGTATTCCATAAATCAGGTAAACTTACATAACCCCGTGTTTCAGAACTGCATCCAGTAGGAAGTGGGGCAGGGTGCAAGTCACCAAGTGTTGCATGCTGATTAGGTAGAAGTGGGGTTTTCTGGAGTAAGCAGCTTCCTAGTGTGGGAGGTATTTCCTGATTTGACAGCTTTCTGCACAGGACTGGGCATGTGCACTGCTTTCCTGATCATGCCAGCAGCTGAGTGCTTCAGAGAGCTGATTCTTACTCCTCTTAATAATTTTGCAGCACCCAGTTCCCTATAATGAAAACCTCTCCTGCTTGCACTGGATAGAGTGGATTCTATTATCAGTAACTGATCTCTGACAGAGGCATGCATGGCCCTCTATGACCTCTTACTCTATCTTCTCACCTCTCAACGTTTGAGACACATTGAAGGACTTGGTATTTCATAAACACATCCATGTGGTGATGCCCATGGAATATCATAAGTGAGGGTCTAGCACTTGGAAGGGAATTATAGGCTACAAAGATTTACGAGCCAGCCTTCTAGAATGATAAATAAAATAGTCGGGTTAGATGGACTTCAGAGAGGGGGAGTGAGAGAAGATGAGATTGCTGAAAACTGAGCTTCAGGAAATGTCTGCATTCAAGGGGTAGACAGACAGAAGGAGCATCTGAAGAGAGTCTGCGAGTGATGGGCAGAAAAAGGCACTGTCACCAAAGCCCAAGAGAGAGATCCATGAAATCACTGTTGCAGAGAGAGAAGCTGAGAACTGAGAGAAAGTGTCATGCATGTGGTTTAGAAGATTTCTAATGATGCTCCTGATAGAGTAGTAGGGATGGAACTTCAAACACAGAGGGCTAAGGAATGGATAGTGAGGACGTAGAAGTAGATAATGGGATGAGTGAAAAAAGAATAACTGTAGCATATTCTTGATGAACAGATGCCTTCTGCAAACACCAGTGTTCCTACCCCCGTGGAATGTGCCCTCCCCGTCCCCAGTAAAAAAAAAAAAAAAAAAAAGACAAGGAGGGGGGAAGGGATAGAACAAGGGAATAATACAGGGGAAAAAAATAAAGTGGAGGGAAGAAAGCTCAGATGTTTCCACCTCCCACTTCCGGGCTCAAGCCCTTTCTGGCTTGCCACCCTCTCTCATCACAAAGAGCCCCAGCATCAAAATGTTGTTTACTCTTAGGAATGTCACAACTGTTGTGTTGCCTTTCTATGTGTTGGCACCTGAAAGACAACTGCCCTAAGGGTAGACTGTCTCCCCTCCACAGCAGACCTGGGGTCAGCCACCGGAAGAGATGGGGTTAGACAGGAACCACCGCTTGGAGGATGGGATTGGGGAAGAAACCTCAGTCTCAGTTTCACACCTGGAGACCTAGTCTCCAGAGTCAGGGGACCCAGCTCTGTTGTCCTGGAAGGGAATGTAGAGGCTGTCCCTGCTGCACAGGAACAGGAAGGTCCTGCAGTGAACCAGAAGCTGAAGGTGAATGTGTTGGAATGGGGACTCAAACTGTGTCCAAATGGGGATTACTCTCTATTTCTCCTCTGTTGCCCTAACTTCATCTCAGCCATGCAGGGAGGCTCTGGTGAAGGGCTCTGGTGGCCAATTCTTATCTACTATGAAAAGGTTACAAGTGCTCCCACAGACTGGAACCAAAAATCTCCATCTCTGACCCTCGAATGCCCCCTCCTTAGATCTGCCCCAAGGCATCTACTGATCATAGCCTTTCTCTTCCCCAGAGCTAGGTTTTGTTCTTATACACTCTGGAGGGCCTCTATGGGAGAAACCATCTCTACTATGCATGTGTGGACATCAGAGTAACTCCACCTCCCACCTACACCATCCACTCCCTTTCCTACTCAATTATGCATTGGATGTGTACCTGTTGAGTACAATGCACGTTTTGTATTTGAGACATAGTGCTGGGCACTGAGACATATGGCAATAAGGCACAGTTCCTCCCTTAGGAAGCTTGTGATCTAGTGATTTCCTAGTCTATGAGAATAAGGGCACTCTAGTAGCCCCATCCATGCTGCAAATGCCTCTCTCTACAAAGTTGATCATTCAAAGTTGGAATGACAGGGGTGAGAAGGGCACCTGCAAGAGACCTATCACCAGTCTGGCTGTGCCACTGCTCCATCTTCCTGGAGGACATGGACTTTTGTTTTGTGATCATTCAAGCAAGCCACATTAGCCACCCCATACCTTCCTACTCAGGCAGGCTCCCAGTGGTTCCAATATGAAAGGGTGTTTAAAAGTCCCTGGGCCAGTGACTGGGGAGGATGAAGTAGGAGGATCAGAAGTATGAGCCCAGCCTCCGCAACTTAGTAAGATCCTGTCTCAAAATAAGAAGGGCTGGAGATATAGCTCAGTGGTAAACTTGCCCTAGGTTTAATACAAAGAAAGAGAGTAAGAGAGAGAGAGAAGAAGAAGAAGAAGAAGAAGAAG
>JAJEJO010005187.1:108196-180696 GCA_020662805.1 Glaucomys volans | reverse complement strand
CAGGAGTTCTTTCAGTTGTGCTTATTTTCCAAGTTTTCTCCTCTTGTGCTTTCTGTTGGCTCTCATGTCCTTATAAATCCCTGGTTTTGCTAGGAACAAGTCTAGTTTTTGCTGTTTGCAATCAAGAACTCTTTCTGAGACAGATGATGTTGGTCTCCAGGTAGTTGTTGATGCTCATGTGATGTCAGTAAAAGGAGAAAAAAAAGTCAAGATTGGTTGGAAGCTTAAAGAGAGGGAAGCTTGTGAAAGGATTCCATGAGGGACAGGGTTTGGAGCACCCAAGAGGAAAATATAAGAACTGTTGAAAAGCTGTGAGAACCAACAGGGATTTATGTAAGACATGGATGAAGATCGATACAGAACAGGTTGTATTTCTTTTCTTTTCTTTTAGATTTAATTCAAACATAATCCCTCTCCTTTTGGTCTAGGACTCATTGAATCATTGAAGAATGTAGAGACTATAGAGCCTTGACTAACTCAGAAACTCATTTTTATTTTGGACCTCAGATATAAAGGATTAAGTAAATCATATACTTCCTCTATCTTTTCATGCAAGATCCCTCTTTTTTTTTTTTTATCTATTTCTTCATTCTCTTTCATTCACATACTCATCTCCCCATGCTCCCAACCACAGCCCATCATTCTAATGGTCCAATGTTTGTTTATTTGCATATATTATTGTTAATGGGTTCTGTTTTGTTATGTAGGCATTTTTGTTTGGGGTAGAGGTTGTGTTATAGATTGCATTCTATTTTGTTTTTCCATCTGGGTTGTGTTTACACTTAATCAGTGGCGACTTTCTGCTGCATCATGGCATACACCTGCTGCATTTTACTTTTGCATTCTCCCAGGAATGGATGCCCACGTTGCACAGAACTCCCATCCTCACAAATAACTCTGGTATGAACACCCTTGTCTGTGGCCCCCTTGCAATGTACTCCTAGCACTGGAATGATCGGGTCAGAGGCTATGTGTGGACTTAACTTAAAGAAGTCGTGCCCGATTGCTCTCCACAGGGTCTCCACCAGTTTATTCTCCCTCTAGTAACACATGAAGGTGAAACATTGAACTTAAAGGAATTCATAGCACTGACTGACATGCTGGCATCATAGGAGCCGGTTCTGGATATCTTCAACCCACATCAAATATGGCATAATGAATCCCAATATTATGTATAATTACAATGCACTAATAAACAAACAAAAAGTTTAAAAGCATATTTTATTTAAGTTGTATGATAAATTTTTCTCTCATTACAACACTTCACAGATTCTTTCTGCCCAGTGATCCTCCCTTGCTTTCTCTAAGCAACATATCCTATGACAGGCCTTGAGATATATCTCAATCCATTTCTACAGCTATAACAAAATACCTGAGACTGGGTAATTATATAAAGCAGAAATTTATTTCATTAGGCTTCTGGAGGCTGGGAAGTTCAAGCCCCTAAGGTATCAGAAGATTTGGTATGAGATATGGGCTACTTCCTGCTTTCAAGATAATGAAAGGTAGTGTTATGGTTTGGATGTGTGGTGTCCCCCAAAAGCTCATGTGTGAGACAATGCAAGAAGGTTTTGAGGAGAAATGATTGGATTGTGAGAGCCTTAATCCAATCAGTGAATTAATAACCCAATGGGATTAACTGGATGGTAACCAAAGGCAGTGGGGTGTGGCTGGAGGAGGTGGGGCATTGGGAACATGGCTTTGGGGTATATATTTGTGTCTGGCAAGTGGAGTCTCTGCTTCCTAATCATCATGTGAGCCACTTCCTTCTGACACACTCTTCCACCATGATGGTTCAGCCTCACCTTGAGCCCTGAGGAATGGAGCCAGCTGTCAATGGACTGAGACCTCTGAAACCATGAGCCCTCAAATAAACCTTTCCTCCTCTACAATTGTGTTGGTTGGGTCTTTTGGTCACAGTGGCAAAAAAGCTGACTAAAACAGGTGGGAACCTCACTTGTTCCCTCCAGATCTTTTATAAGGGCACTAACCTCATTCGTGTGAGTAGAGCCCACATGACCTAATCACCTCCCTGTGGTCCCACCTCCTAATACCATCACTTTGGTGATTAGCTTTCAACATGAATTTTGGAGAAACACATACATTCATATCATAGTAGAATATTATCATTAGAAGAAGAGGAGGAAATTTACTGATGGGATCTTTGCCTCCAGTTCACCATTGACAGTCTCATCTTCCCTTCTCCTTGAGAGTTGGAGCACACCTGAGCTCACACCTGAGCATTGGGATGCTTTCTAACAGAGCTGAGTTTCCCTCAACATCTAATTGGCAATGAGTGTAGTACTTGAGCCCTCCTCTTCAGTACCAATAAATCAGATGGCCACCAAAATTATATAAGCTCTACATGTCAGCTGGGGGAAAGTAAAAGTAGAACAATCTGAAAATCAAAGTGGCAGTGTAGCGGGTGGGGGAATGCCAGCTCAGTTTTTTTTCTGTTGAACAGACAAAGAAATGTAAGTCTGGAGGAGTCTGCCATGTCTGACACTGGAAAACTAAGAGGAAGATGAATTACCCTAAACAGATTGGATTTCAAACCACTACTACCACATAATTAGAGAACCCAAGATACCTTCCCCAATTATGATTGATGTCCTGTCAACAGACAATAAGCTCACATTTAGATGGGGTTTTACAGTTTATAGTAAAACTTTTGCAAAATGCTCTTATTGATCCCAATAAAGTTATGAGGAATTAGGACAACTGTACCTAATGTCCTGAGTTTATGATGGATGAAACAAAGGATCAAAAATTTTAAATGACATGATTCAAATCCCATTGTTGGTGAGTTGTGGAGCTGAAAAAATGCAAACTGACCCCAAGCTGAAGTCAGGGAAATGTGATTTATAAAATGCATCCCTTTCAGTAAAATCGCACCATTGTAAAATAATTTAGAGACCAAGTGGAGTTTATTATAATGAAATATGGTCTAAGTATAATATTCAAGTTTACAAGAAACATTTAAGAGGCATAATAAATTATGTTCAATACTTCCAAATTTGGGCACTGTATACTGGGAAGAAGCAAAAAGAGAAAATAATATGTGTTTCTTAAAGAAAATCTATAATACCTTTCCTTTCTCACCTGCTTACTGGTCAATGACAGGTAATTTTATGGGAGGTTTTGAGGAAGCTCTATCCAGCTGCCCCATGTGGAGAGCAAAATAGGCAGGTTCTGTCCATGCCTAGCTGTGCACATCTCCAGCAGTATCTGCTGTCCCCCGAGCAGGCAGCCTCCTGGGACCCCCAGTGCCCAGAGTCAGGGCTCCCTGGCTGGGACACCACGAGGAGGGAGATTAAAGATGCAGTGGTTCTAGGGCTCCAGGCAACTGTCTACTACAGAAGAGCTGAGAAAACATTTTGGCAGAAGAGACCACCTACTCAGAAACTGTGAGGTGTTCTTTATCTGAACTCCTCCCTGAGCCCCAAAGTAATTGCAGGCCTGCTTCCTGAAGCTTGTGATGCTGCCCCACATGGCCCAAGTGGGGAACTGAATGAGATGGCTCTCTTCATGGTTCCATCAGTTGGAGGCACTGCTGCAGCCAACCTGGGACCTCTACCTTCTGAATCCTGATCCCTCACTGCCCAACTCCCCACTGGATCCCTGTGCTAAGATAGATTATCTCAAGCACGAATATTGATTCTTGGGTGTATCTTCCAGTCCTTCACAATTGCATAAATGATGAGAAAGAACCTTTACAAGAAGTGATGCAGATCTAAGAGAAGACAAGGTAAAAATAAGCTTAAATTGGATAAGAGAGTCATGAGTTAAATCAGTGTCACCTCCTGGCCCCTGACACAGATTGCTGAGTAAGGTGACACTTGTGGATCTTGTATAGTTATGTTACCCAGGAGTGATTTGACCAGAGGAAAACACCTTTTACTACCTCCTGGAACATTATGCTATACTTGTACCTAAAGAATAAAGTGGTCACCCCTCCAAGCAGGGGAGCACACTCTACCCAGGGCCACTTGGCAAGCCCTAGGAGCTGCTGCTGAGGATGGAATTCCAACAGGCAGCAGAAACTTAGGTGTTCAGAAAGCTGAGGGCTTCCCTGTTGACTGAGGCCAGCAGGACAGACTCTCCTGCAAACTCATCTCCTTATTCAGCTTGATTTGCAGAGAGAAGGTACAATAATCAAGCTTTCAGGTCTTCTTCAGCCCTCTTACCCACTTTCCATCAGTAGTTTTTCACAATGTCTGTTTTTCTGCTTTCTGGTTCTCCACACTCACCTCCAGATTCTCACTGGAAATCTTCACTTTAATAATATATGTATTAAATATGGATCATATATTATAATCTTTACTTGGCTGAATGTCTTGATCATTAATAGTGGTTATTAAGTTACTAACTTGGCAAAAGGTGATCTTATAAAACAAAACCCAAGACATCCAGAGTTGTCTACTAGGGACATAGGAAATGTCCATTAAATCCCGACATCCTTTTCTACTTTTTTGTACCCATACCCCACCTCTAGGTTCACCCCCACCCAGAACAGCAGGTTTAAGTCAGGGGTGTTGGAAATGGCTTGGGTTCAGTGGTATTTCTGTGAACTAACGGGGTCCTAGGAAAGCTGGAAGGTCTTCTTGTACTTGGAATATAAATCAGACTTATTTCAAAACATCCTGCAAGATGAACAGTCTCCTACCCACCTTGCAGCCTCACTCTCTGTACTGTGCACACACTTATCTTCTTCCAGTTCTGCAAGCCTGTTGAGCCCTTACTCATCTCAGGGTCTGTTCACAGTATTCACTCCCCTGCATATACCCAGTGTCTGTCTGAGGGTGCTGATGGGTTAGTTTTCTAGGTCTGCCCTAACAAAGTATAACCAATTGGGTGGCTTAAACAGCAGAAATGTATTGTCTCAATTCTGGAGGCTGGAAGTTTAAGCTGAGATATTGGCATGTTTGGTTCCTTCTGAGGACAGAGTGAGAATCTGTTCCATGCCAAAGCCCTGGCTTCTGTTTGTTTGCTAAAAATCTCTGATGTTTCTTGGCACATAGAAACATTACCCCAATCTTTGTATTTATTTTCACATGTGTTCTGCCTTTGCACATATAGATAGATGTCTGCATCCAAATTTTTCTGTTTTATCAGGTGTTATGATTTGGATGTGAGGTGTCCCCCAAAAGCTCACATGTGCAGAAAGGTTCAGAGGAGAAATGATTGGGTTGTAAGGGTCTTAATCCAATCAGTGAATTAATCCTGATGGGATTATTTGAAGTGGTAGGGTGTGGCAGGAGGAGGTGGGAATTGGGGCATGACAATGGGATATATATTTTGTATTTGGAGAGTGACTCTCTTCCTGATCACCATGATGTGAGGTACTTCACTCCATCACCTTCTCCCACCATGATGTTCAACCTCACCTCGAGTCCTGAGGAATGGAGCTGGCTCTCTACGGACTAAGACCTCTGAAACCATGAACCCTCAAATAAACTTTTCCTCCTCTACAATTGTTCTGGTCTGATCTTTTAGTCACAGTAGCAACTAAAACATAAGGACACTAATTATATTTGATTAGGGACCCACTCTATACCAATATGACTTCATCTAAATTACATCCCACTTCCAAATAAGTTACCTTTTGAGTGAAGGGAAGATAGATCTTTGAGAGATGATTGGGTGTGGAGGGGACAATATTCAACCCATAACAGCTGGCTAATCCTTAAAGTTATGGCCAAAGCTTCACATGCCCAGATAGGCTCCTCTAACTATCCCATCCAAATCATCTTGGTCATCAAACCCTGCTTCTCCCACCAATCACAATCACCAACTTTTGATGGTTTAATCATTTGTCTCTCTTGTCCATGAGACTGGAAGCTCCCCTAGTGTGTGGGGAGGTGCATTTATTTTGTTTCTATTGCACCCCCAATTGACAGGCACAGTTCCTAGCACCATGCTGTGCCAAATCAGACTAGATCCCCAGGCAAAAGAAGAAATCGGCATCAGTTCAATCTTTATTGAACTTTTGGATAGATTGTTTATTGATGATATTTTGCATTGGTTTTGATTTTTAAAATATTTCTAATGATACAGACAGGATACAGATATTTTTGATTTTTAAAATATTTCTAATGATACAGACAGGATTTGGACTAGGTCCTGTCTGTATCATTAGAAATAAAGAAAAAATGCAGCTGGTCACTTAATCAGTAGGTATGGAGTGATTCTGCTCATGCAAAAGGCAGCAGTATGTGAGAGGATCCTTCCCAGTAGAATTAGGTGGCAATAAACTTGAAGGAAACTGAAGCAAGGGTCAATTTTTGGAAAATGAACAGGGCACACCAATTTCTTCAGTTCCCTATTCCTCACAGCAACAAGGTTGCCTGGCCTTGGAAAGTGTCACTTCCCCTCTCCCCACTCTGGCTTCAGGGTTAATCCGGGTCCAGTATAAACATGGCTGTCTTGCTTCTCAGCCTCAGCTCCACAGAACCACTGAGGTACCCAGGGTTCTGGATGCTAAGAGGTCTTTGCTCCCTGTCTCCAGGGTACTGATAACCCTAAGGTAGAAGCTGGGCTTGTGAAACTCACACATCAGTGAGTGGCAGGGATTTCATTAGAAATATTAAGGACTGTTCTGCTTCCAGGTAGGAGGGAAGCTCCAAGTTCCCTCCCAGGGCTCTGGCTCCTCATCTAGTAAGGGCATACTGCCAACTTCTCCACAGGACCTCTCTGCATGCACTCAGTTTCCCCTTCTTGCCTCACCTCCTCCCCCTGCCTCACTCCTATTCTTCTTCCTCTGAAGCAGCCAGAATGAGACATGGCACTTAAGGGACAGGCTTATTCTTCCCATTCTCCCCAAGAGTCATCTCAGAGTCAGACATCCTGTAACCCTGTGTCTGGGTGATAAATTATCTGGACAGTCAGAGTGAGGAATCTATCTCCCTGGAGCTGAGTGCAGCTTGTCTGCTGGTGGTTGCAATGGGAAGGGGAATGCCTCTCTGCTAAGTCCCTGTTGGGAACCATATCTGCCCTTGCCTGGTCAGCAACAGTCTCACAGCCTTACATAGCAGCCTGAGAAACTGGTACCAGCCCACAGTCTGCGTGTGAAGCAACTCAGCAGTTGGGAAATGTTGGAGGCAGGAGATGCTTGAGGCACAGCAACTCTTTTAGGAGCACAGGACCAACTTTCTCTCCTTTCCCCGAACTACCAGTTCTTTGAGCACTCTAGGGCTTGCTGTTGGCTCTGACCTTGATTCTGGCAAATGCGTCTTCCACTCAGGGAAAGGTCCTCTCCCACATGAAGGAAGCTGGGAATTGAAATTGCTCTGTCTTTGAAGCTCATGGTGTGTGAGAGCTAAAGGCGGGGAGGCATCATAGTATCCTACACCCAGGAGTCAGAGAACTTGCTTCAGTCTCTGAAAGTCAGCTATGTCGCTTCTCAAATGGTAATGGTAACAGTAGCACCTACCCCAAATGAGTTGTTGTGAGGGTTAAATGTGTTTTGCATGTTTTAATTGCTTATGTTAGAATTTCTGTTGAATCTCTCTCTCTCTCTCTCACACACACACACACACACACACACACACATACCCCACCCCTCCAAGGGAGGCAAACCAAATGGACCTGGGCCATTTGGACCTTCCACCTGGAGCCCAACACAATCTCTCAGATGTCCAGGGACTTTCAGGGACTTCCTTCTCACCTCTTCCACTGGTTGTGCACATGTGTACACATGGTCACTGTAATCTTGGCTGGAGGAAGAATATGTAAATACTGTCTACTTCTCTTCTTCTGCTTTCTGGGCAGGCCCATTTTGGTGGCTACGTGTCAAAGTTAGAGCTCTATGCCTCTCTCACAGGGAGTAAGTGGCCTTTGCTGAGCCTCTACCATGTTGGAAGAAAATGTGTTCAGATTGTTCAGTGGCCAAAATGGGACAAGGAGAAAAGTGTTTAATTTCCTCCTTTTTTTCTCTAGTTCCTATTGACAGGAAACTGATTTTTTTTTCCTCAAAATTCTATGTCCAACCGGGCGCAGTGGTGCACGCCTGTAATCCCAGCACTTGGGAGGCTGAGGCAGGAGGATCGTGAGTTCGAAGCCAGCCTCAGCAACTTAGTGAGGCCCTAAGCAACTCAGTGAGACCCTGTCTCTAAATAAAATACAAAATAGGGCTGGGGATGTGGCTCAGTGACCGAGTGCCCCTGAGTTCAATCCTTGGTTCAAAAAAAAAAAAAAATTCTATGTCCATAGGGATTTCACTGCCAAGTGGGTCAAGGGAGACAAGGATGAGAGAAAGATTCAAGGACTCTAGACCACCAGACTGCAGGAGGAGACTGAGTTTAATAGGTGAGATCAGGGCAAGAGACTGCAGAGGAGTGAAAAGTTTTCTAGGGCAGAGAAGTCATAGATAGACTGATGTGTAGAAAGCATTTTAGAAGTCAATCCATCTGTCTCCTCATTCAGTGTAGGAAACCATTGTCATTTGAGTATTCAACAATTAACTGTTGCTTATATAACCACTAAAGAGTACAAATTTAGGCACACCTTGTGGTTTTTCCCTGGGTACATTGCCTCATATCCACAGAAGTACACACAGCCTGGCCTGGGAGCCTGGTGATTGGAGTCTTGCTGCCTGAATCCTATTCCATCAGCATCCCACCTCTTGCTCTGGTACAGCTAGTTCACTCAGGCCTGGGTTTTGCTCCCAGGTGAAGCCATCCATGTGGCAGCAAGAGGGAGCGCTCCTTTTGCTATTTTTCTCTTTCATAAAACTCCGGGTGAGGCCATGAGTAATTGGTCCTTTCTAGAGAGGGATTGATAATCTGTCTTTCCTGGAGCTATTACCAGCCTGGCCTGCCAAATGGACAAGTGTTAAGAGGAGAAAATGGGGCAGTGGCCAGGGTGGGGAAGGAGCTTGAGATAATGGAGTCAAGAGCAGCAGAGGTCCTCTCCTGGCAGCCAGACTATGAATCAAAGCAGTCCTGGAGGAGAATTGCAATTCATAGCCCTCCTGCTCTCCCTCCGAAGCTACTCCACGTGGCTGCCTCAGTTCAGTCTAGACCTGGGTACTCTGGCTCTCACTGCTATAGAGGACTTTCTTGCCCCAGTTGGACTCACTTCTACCCACTTGTATGGAGCAAGGTAAAGGGCTCCAAAAGTCTCCGTTAACAGTGCAAGCCTACTGATCAGCAGCCACTGTTGAAGCAATTATGAACCAGCACAGTTCTAGGCTCTGAGGGGCACATGGGGAGGCAGGATGTGGCCCCTGCCATCACTGTCACCTGCTCACAACCAGAAATATTCACAGCCCCAGCTCTGAACAAGACCTGGACAAGCCCTTCTCAGAATCACTCCTACCGTTTAAGTCTCCCTAATAGAATGGAAATGTTCTACCCAGAAGATACAGCACCCATAGTTTGCATGGTTTGCGGAGCACTTTTATATTAATTTTCTCATTTAATCCTTAGAATCACCTTGTGAATTTATTTCAGAAATGGAACTTAAGCAAGAGACTTCTCCAAGGCCACAAAAAGTGATAAGGCTGCAATTCACACCTAGAATTTTCTTTCTTCTTTGTCTTTCCTCTACTCCATGTCTATGAGAGAAGAGGCAGGCTTTGACATGATGAGAAGTTAGGGCCTGAGAAGGGCGTCAGCTAAGCAGGATATCACCATGGGTGACTCTGAACAACTGGATGACACCAAGGACTAAGAAGCCACTAGGGAGGGAGATGAGCTGTCAGCTGAGCCTGGCACATGTTTGCTCACATTTCTTCCTGGGGCTGAACCTGCTATAGATAAAATTCCCAGATTTGCATAAAGGCCTGGGTGCTTGGGTAGCAATTGCACAGAATTTAATTAGATGGTATTTGTTTTGTTTGTTTCTTTGAATTTACCAAAGCAGTGACATGGATTGATCGTCACACGATAGTGAGTGTCCTTAGAATCTTATGCTCTAGGAGTTCACCGTGCATCTTCCACTCCCACAGGGGAGGGCCAAGTGCCTTCCTTTGATCTGCAGCTCACAACCATGATTGGGAAGATAAGTGCCCCCAAGCTTCATCAACTGTCCCTCTGATGGGGTAATGGTGTCCCATTTGCCTCAAGAAAGAGCAGAGGGCCCAGAAGAAATAGCACTGGTCTTTTTAAGGTACACTTCTTCTTTCATGTCATGAATGAATTCATATTTCCCATCATTTAAACCCCTTTTTATGACTTTTTGGGTTTCCTGGGCCACCTGCCATGGAATTGATGCCCTCCTAACAACAAGAAAGATACTCCATATAGACCTGCCCAGTGTGTGTGTGTGTGTGTGTGTGTGTGTGTGTGAGAGAGAGAGAGAGAGAGAGAGAGGAGGGAGGGAGCACACATGCTACACACTCAGGTTACAGTGTGAGAGCCACCTCTAAGACCCTTGAAATCCCCAAGGTGCCTTCCTATGCACCTTCAGAGAACTAATGTGAAAAGACATTTCATACACACACACACACACACACACACACACACACACTCCTCATAGAATCTGCAAAATGAGTGCATAGCTATCCCAGCAGGACCAGTATTGGGTGTGGTGTTGATTCTAAACTCCCAGCAGCACTTCCTTTTCCCCAGCCTATCTCTCCTGGAGAAGACCTGAATTCTGTTTCCTTGACAACCAGTCTCCCTCTCTCCCCATATTTTTTAATGCTGTGGTGATAAGGTGTATTTAAACCCAGCAGCCATGTTCCCATGGTGATAGAAGACCCCCAGTAAGTTGCCATGGGAACAAGAGATGGCTTTGAAAGAGGATAAAAGTAAGTCAGCTTTGCAAGCCACGACAGCAAAGTTAGAAGCTAGAAAAGCTAGAGAACATGGCTCAAGAAGGCATTAGGTCATGGCTAATGGTTCAGCCCATTTCACCTGCAACCAGCCCGAGGTCATGGGGACAGGGAAATGTGACACTAAGCTTCCTGCTCTGTTCCTAAGAAGACTCAGCAAAGCAATGTGACTACTGGAATTTAAAGACAAGTTCTGTCCACTTGCTCTTCTTTGTTATTTGATTCTTTGTCTCTCGTCTTCTGAAAGGCATTTAAGAAGGGGAAGAACCAAGTGGGCAGTTGACTGTGAAGACCAGAAAGACGAGGACGTTTGTTTTCTTCAGCTGCTTCATATTGTGAAAGAAATCACTTCTGCATTTTGTGATCTTGTGCCCCTAGAGCCAAGAAGCATTATCCCTATTTTTACCCCACAACCCAACATTTTATTATTAGTATTTCAAAACATATAGAAAAGTTGGAAGAATTTTGCAGCTAACTCTGTATACCCATCACCCAGGCTACCATTAACATTTCGCTGTATATTTACTGTCACCTATTTATCCAGCTATTCAGCACTCTTTCCTTTGACTGAATTCACCCAGCTAGTTAGTGGGTAAATTAGGATTTAAATCAGGTCAGTTTCTTGCCATATCCTCTTTCTTTTTCAATGTACCACATTCCAGCTTGCCTGGGACAAAGAGGGCTCCTGGGATGTGAGTCTTTGGGTTTGTATACTGGGACAGCCCAGAGGAGTCATTAACCCTAATCCCTGGATAGTGTGGTTAAGATGTGATTTAGGGAGGAAGGACCCCAAATAAGGAGTCATGCAACAACTCCCTGGGTAAAAATTTTAAGTGAACAGAGAGATAAAACTACATGCTAGAGAGGATATGGAGCTACTAGAACTTTCATACATCCTTGGGAGTGTCAATTGTAACTACCTCTTTGGAATATGATCTGGAAGTATATTAAACATGCATATTCCCCACAACTCAGCAATTCCATTCTAATATACCCGAGAGAAATGAGAGAATATGTCCATCAAAATAAGCAGACAATATGTTAAAGAATGTTCAAAGAAGCTTTGTTTGTATTAGCTCAAATCATAAACAACACAAATGTTCATAAACAGAACAAGAGAAAAATTCTGCATATTCATGCAACAAAGTGTTTTAGAGCATTAAATAAAAAACTGACTGATACATGCAATAGCATATGTGAATCTTCAAAAATGCTAAATGATTAAACCCAGACTCCAAAGGATACATGCCATATGATTCTAAATGAAACTCTAGAAAAGATAAATCTTGCCTATGGTGATAAATGTGAGAGAGTGGATTACACCTGGTGGGGGCAGAGGAGAGAGTGGTGTGGACTGAGAAGGGGCATCCAGCTTCTGAGGGTGCTGAATATGTGGTTTAACTAGATCTGGGTGTAGATTCTCATAGATGCATTCATGAAACTGTCTGTGTAAGAATTGCAGACCCTTTACTCCAAGTAGATGATATCTCAATTTAAAAGTTAGAAGAAGGCAAACATTAAAAGTCCAATGATCAAAATAAGAAGTATTGGGAGAGAACGGTAAATGCTGAGCTGAGTGAGAAAGCTATGGTGTGGTTGCCGGTCAGTCCAAAAGGAGCTGAAATCACCATGGTATGTTATCGATTGACTCTCTTATTCTGGAAATTCCATCTATGGAGTTAGTAAGGACCAGGAATTTCCCATCATGTTACACAGAGTCAGAATGAGTAGCTCACAATGGAAAGGCACTGGATTGTAAGAAAAGAAAAGTTATCTGTTCTTGTAAACAGGAAGGTAAAAAGGTTTGCTCTCCTGTCTGAACTGAGGGGTTATTGGGAAAGAGAGACTGAGGAATTACCCTTGGGGCAGCTTCTAGGAAATTGAAATCTGGAAATGAAGGCAAGTCTGTGTCTGTCTTTCCCATCCTGAGGAAGGGATCCAGCCTGGGATATTTCCATTTCCTTGGAAGAGGAGTGGTGTCTGTTGGAGAGAGGTATAAATGACCTCAGATCGATGTCTGAGTCACCTCCAACTCTGTGCGTGTCTGGAGCCTGCCCTGTGGGGGCAGGAGGGTAGAAGACACATCTGTGCTCTCTGTGCATGCCTGCCAAGCTTTCCACCCATTTCCAGGTGCTCTCAAAGTCAGGGACAGTCATTTGGAGTCTGGGCCATTGCACAGATTTCCTCCCTGGGTATTCTGCTCCTCAGAAATGAAAGGACGTGCCAAATCATTCTGCTTTTGGAAGCTCCTGGGTCTCAAAGCCACCACCCCCTGCAAACAAAGGCTCTTGTCTCCTACAGAGCTGGGGAGGTCAGGGCAAAAGCAACAGATTAGGTGCACCCGCTTCACTCTTCTGTGCCCTGCATCCCAGATACCTGGGCTGCATCATTGCACTTTTCATTTTGTCGGGATTAATTTTGCATTGCTGCCTGATTCAAGCTTCCTGTCTGGGTTCCAAAGCACATAGCTAGAGGATCACTCTAGAGAGGAATGCTGATCAATCCCTTTAACATGCTTATTTCTGATGGTGGGAGCAGGATATATTTTCATGTTACATCTGTATCCTCTATATATTTTAAACATGTCACTGGGCCACTTGGTACAGGATTGTCATTTTAAGTGGAGGTTTGGCCTCCCTCCAAGACTCAATGCATCAGGGTCAGGTGGCCCCTAAGGCAGCTGTAATTTTTATGCTGAGCTCCCATGGTGCAATGGGTCAGCCTCCGGAGGTTTCGCCACATTGCAGAGCTAGAGGGAGAGGATCTCAAAGGAAAGGGTACAGCTTTTAAAGAGAAGAAAATCATTGTCCTTTTTACTTTTCTCTCCACAGCCTCTTTTTTGGGAAAGAAATTAAACACTTGCCTGGCTTACAGCAGGAAAGAGTCAACAAATCCTTTTGCAAACTTCCTCATCCAAAGATCCTTGGGACACTGTTAACAGGAGTCACAGGCAAGCAGAAATGTGGCCCTGAAAGTTCAAGTACCTAGAGGTCATTTAGGATCAAAGCTAATGCGTGTTTATGTACCCCTGGGGAAAGCAGGTAATCATTGCCTTCTTGCCTGAAGGAAGGAAGTGTCCCTGAAGTTGGTGTGAGAGGAGGAGCATCCTCCAAGTCTGAGCTCCTCCTTGGAGCCAAAGGAATTGTGCCCAGAAACAAGGAAATGAGGAGTTTGCTCAGACCACAGAACACCTGGCTTTCAAAACCAGGGGCTAAAGAGTTTAATCAGAAGTAGGCTTAAAATTGTTCTGTGAAGGAGCATCAGTTCTGTTTGAACTTTGAGACCATAATCCAGATCCAGCTTTTCTGTGCTCCCGTTTTCCTCCCACAGAGGGACTGCCCCCCACCTCTCCTCTGCTTCTGGGTAACTGTTCCTCACCCCTAAGATCTCCTCCTTGGATAGAGTAGCTCTCCCTCCAAGTGCCTATTTAGAACCAAGGAAAGATATGGAGAAAAATTCTGATTAAATATGTGTATTTTTGCTACTCCTTTTGGTGGGATAATCCCTAACAAACCACAGCTGCAGAAGACCAACTGAGCAAATGACGGGAGGATTTAAATATCTAGAATTACTGTATCTCAAATTTAGTTTTCCTGCTGCAGACCCAAGGAGACAGATTTAATTTTAAAAAGAGACTTCAGAGAGGAAGCTTAAGTTCCTTGTTAGTAGCCCAAAGGCTTCGGTTCATAGTCAGTACAATGCCCTGTTGATGGAGGTAAATGCTCATATGTGTATTGGTGCAAATATATGCATGTAAATGTGCAGGTATGTGTATGCATTGGTGGTCAGGGAGAAGAGGTCTTGAGAACCTGTGAAGATGAGCATTGACCACTAACAAATCTTATTTCCATGCCCCTGATATAGGACATTTGTTTACAGGAGAAGGCAGGAAGAGAAATTAAACAATGATTTTCAAATCCCTTGAGAGCTATTATGCAGCAAATGTCATCCAGCTGTTCTCCACCCCTTGCCCCAGTTTCCCATCTGCTGCCTCTTTTAGGTGGTGCTTCCAGAACAAGACCACTCACCACCTTTTGCTTGGCAAACTCCTGGGTATTTTGGCATGTGGGTTTGTACAGACTGTCCCCTTGGAGATGGAGTTGGCAAGACCTGGCCTTTCCAAGTGGACTGCAATCTGAGGCTATACCATCTGGGTGGTAGGCTCTGCTTAGTGAGGAAGCAAATCTGAAGCCAATATGAGCAGTGCATTGACCTTCTCAGGGCACAGCGCCACATTGCTGGTGCCAGATACCAGAATCATTCTGTGGATCCCCTGAGAGCAGTTAAGAAAAGATCAAGACTGGCGATTTGGAAGACCTCCCAGTAAGCATCTGGCCTCTGGCCATGGAAACCAAATCAAATCTTGGGCTGGAAGAATATGGTGCATACATATGCAATTCATTCATCCATTCAACAGACATTTACAGACCCCTGTTGAGGCAGGGTGTCTATTGTAACTTTCTAGCTTGGGTTTTAGTGTTAACCTATGTTAGTTTGTTCTGTAGTCTCCCTAGTACAGGGTAACATAGTCTTAAAGAAAATGAATAATTTCCTCTTTTGCTTGATAAAAAATAATTGCACTCCTGCTGCCATTTCTCAGTTCCTGTGACAGACTCTCCACTCTCATATTTATCTTCAGTTTCATTGGGCCAACTGGATTTCAAGCAAAGTACCTGCCTTCAGGAAACCAGATGCTGAGGGACTGAATTCCTGGGTAATGTGCTTTAGAAGGTAAATGGAATTGGGGACATGTCTCCAATCTTCCCTGGTTCCATTGCTATCTCCGGCCAAGTAGCACATAAGAAATTTAGAGGCCAGTTTTGCAAGACAAGAAGGAAGAGGAAGAGGAAAATGGGAAAGGGAAGGGAAAGTAGATGGAAAGAGAAAAGATGAAGGAGAAGGAGAAAGAGCTACCCTTCCACTCTCCTGGGATGAATGGAACTCTCATTTTGTATTCTGAGTCTTTCCAGGGTAAGAAGGGAAAGTAGATATATTTGAACCTTATTTTTGAAGCTACTATAAACCATTCTATAAACCAGTCCAAAAAGAGTGCTTCCGTCTAGGAAATAGAAAAGCCAGTTAGATGTCAATGGACTCATCTCTTCCATACCACCATAGGAAAAAGCATCAGGTCACCCTTTCATGTTTTCTAAGCTACTGTCTCTGTACCTGATCATGTGCCCTACTCGTTGATCCTGAGTCCAACCGACCCATCCCAAACCCACATGGGGAAGTACTTAGATTAAATTTCTTGATTACTATATTTCCTTTTTATTTGGATCCCCAATCTTGGCTCTCAGAGACCAAGCAGCCCCTGAAAACCTCTTCAGCAGCATATCATTATATCCCTGGCCTAGGTCAAGCAGCCCCAGATCAGAGGAATGTGCCCAAAGATGGTCGAATCCCCTGCCATCTGCTCTGGTCACCTGACTGCCTTTCCATTTCTCTTATTCTCCTCACATTTCTCAGCTCCATCTCCAGTGATGATAAGAGCAGTGTGCCAGGCATGTTGTGAGAAGCTTCACACACATTACTGAATGTTACCCTCACGATGACCTCATAAGCTGGAAGCAGCTATGATTCTCATTCTATGCATGAAGACGAGGAGGCCAAGGAAGATCAAGTCACTCAGCCAAGTCACAAGGCCATTCAGTGTTCAAGCTGAGGTCCTCCCTAACCTGCAGGTCATCCTTGACCATGCACTGTCCCCCTGCAGTTTGCTCTGCTCTTGGAGTGTCTTATTCTTATTCTGGGAATTCTACCCTGGCGTCACCTAAGAACTGTTCCTCACCTCTTGGAACCTGATCTCCACCACTACTTGTCCAGTACTTGTCCTCTCCCAACCCCCAGCCTTGCTCTGGACTCAGCCTAGCACTTCTATACCTCACTGAATACATGATGGACAACAGTATTGGGCAAATAGCTGACCCAAATATTGTTCTGCTAACTGATTAGTTTCTGGTCTTCTACCCCAGGAAGGTAGGCCCTCTAGTCCTGGTGCCAGAGCCACTACTTTCTATTCTGAAGGATGGTTTTGCTGTTCTTCTGATTCTCTGTCTTTGCCTGGTGTACTGTCACATACCCTCCATTCCCTACTCCATGCTAGTAAATCATGCTTCATCCACTCTCCCCCTTGCCTAATCTGTGTAAATTCACAGGAAAGAATCTGGGAGAATTGTGCAAATGTTCTTGTGGGGTGTCTCAATGGTCAGCCCATATAGGAGCTCCTCTGCCTGATCTAATTCAGCAGCCACTGCTAAAGGGAAAACAAAGGATCTTGTAAAGCACGTTCCTTGTCAGAGTGAATGTGAGGAGGTTAAGCAGACTGTGGCTCTCCAGCCCCATCTTCTTCTCACAGGGTAGGAGCTCCCTGCAATCCAGAACTGGGAAGCACTCTCCTTGGCAGAGCGCACAGCTGGGCTCTGAGCATCTTCTGACAGGAACCTCCACCAGCCCTGAAGGCAGCCCCAGCCTCTGCTGTCCTAGGGTGCTGTTTTCCACTAATATGCTCATATTTCATCTGCTTTAACATTTTGCTTTCCCAAGCCTCTTAATCCCTCATAATTGAAGATATTTTATGCTGATGAGTACTGGTGTTAATCATGCCTCTGGGCCCTGCCTAAAGGGACACTTTATTTTTTTCTTGGGCCTTATGCCAACTTACACTTTTCCCCACCTCCAGGGAGTATGCTCTCTCCTCAAGAATGGAAGGGGGCTGGAGGTGAGGAAGAGCTTCCTGACTGCTGGCCTTCCAAGACCTTGGAACTCAGGGAATTACTTCAAGAGAGATGTTTTAAGAATGGAGATACTCCTTCCCATTCTTTATCATCCCCACAGTTCAACCCTTCATCCTGGAGCCCTGGGAAGGAACCAAATAATGCATGGAGTCCTATCCATACCTGGGAGTGCAGACTCTCCCATCCCAGTGGGTTCCTGAATATTCTCAAAGGGGAGACCAAAGAAGTGCGGGGGATGGGAAAGATTTACCACCTATTGGAATTCATAAGCAGCACATGCTGGGAGCCCCCTCAAGATTAAAATGAAAGCTTGGGATCACCTACAAAGCTTCCACCAATTCACCTCCTCCAAGGGCTTTCCTGGTGGCCACTCCGCGCTTCCACGAGCATTATTCCCCTCAACTTCAAAGCAGGGATTTCGTTAAATTAAAAATGCATAAAGCCACAACCTTGTTTTCTTTCAATTTTAGTGCTCACAGGACTAGAAAGGATTGATATGCCAGTAATAGCAGACAAGAGGGAGAAGAATTTATGACCCCAGAAGTACTGAGGCAAAGCAATAGAAAGAGGCATTTAAGTCTTTCTATTAAAGTAACTCATATTAAAAAGTAATAGAAGCTGGGGTGGCAGAGGCCCTACTTATTTCATCAGTGATGCCAACAATCAGCAATTTGTCATGGCTGGAGAACAGGAAATAACTGTCTGCCCCACGAATGAGCCAAAGTTCAGTGTAGCCTGTCAAGGAAAAGCCAATCACAAGGATCACAATCTTGGAATACTGGAATAGTTGACTTTAAGGACTCACATGGAAGAGGAAGGAGACAGCAGCATCACCCTCTGGGACTGGCAGGACAAGTGGAACTTGGATTTCCTGGCCCTTAAAGTGACAACCCCAGATTTCTGTCTTTTTGGCTTCGGGCAATTTGAGGCGTCCAGAAGGATTGCCTGTGGCTCAGTACCTAAGCAGGACAGGGGGCTACCCTTGGGTTATGATATTATATTTTTATGCTCAATATAATTTGCAGCTAGGGATGAGCACCCCTCTCACTGTTTCATTATTGCTTTAGATGCTTCTTTTCATCTTGTGATGACTTTAGAGCCTGAATATATTCTTCTACCACAACTGTGATAGCAATGACTACTCCTCCTATCATTCCTCTTGGGAACTTTAATATCCACATTGATGAATCCGTTCAATACTCCAGCCTCCCAATTCCACAATTTCCTTATTCCTATTATCTTCCCCACACCTCAGTCCCATTCACCCAAGACTTCAGCATCAACCACAACTGTGACACCTTTGAAACCTCAGTTTCCAATGTCATGGACACTCATGGACCACAATTTCTTACCTTTCCAGTACATTCTACTTCTTCCATTCCTGAATTTCTATAACCCCATTGTGATCTTTAATTCACAGACGCCCACCATATTGTTTTATTCTATATTATTTTCCTCATATGCTCAGTAAGGCAGTGGTGATTCCTACTGAGGGAGGATGTGTAAGAATTTGAATTTTTGCCAGTGAGTGGGAGGCTAAGGCAGGATGACTGCAAGTTTGAGGAGAGTTTCTGCAAGTTAATGAGACCCTAGGCAACTTAGAAAGACCCTGTCTCAAAAAATAAGAAGAGCAAGATATGTAGCTCAGTGATAAAGCATCCCTGGATTTAATCCCCAGTACAGAGAAAGTTTTTGAACTTTTAAGGGTTGTTGACTATTGGATGTACGGAGTGAAGGAGAAGCAGTCTCTTGGTATCTGGCTCGGGTTTCTGATCTCCACAATTGTAGCTGGGAATGAATATTAAGGGGTAAGGGAGGACATGATGGGTTCCGGTCTGGCAAGTTGAGTTTGAAGTGTCTTATGGATCTCCAAAAGGGAATGGTTTTACATAAGAGCAATGACAGATTTGGAAGTCATCAAGGTGCAGGCCTTCATTGTCTTTCAGACATACGACAGTAGTGTCCTGCTTTATCTCCATTTCCAGGCATGCTCCTTCTGACCCATCCTGCATTCTAAATCACAGGATTCATCCTGCTGCTGACCTACTTGAGGCCCTTACCACTCCCTACTGACTTCCATTCAACAGCTAAATAAACGAGGACTTTTGAGATCTAGCCTCTGGTACAGAGCCAAACCTAATCACCCAACCATTCCCCATGCTTCCAGTTCGCCAAATATGAAATAGCCTTTCCTACCTTTTTTGCCTAGCAAACCCCTATTAGTTCTTTAAATTTAATTCAGATGGCACCTCATTAGCAAAGACTTCTGCTCTCCAAGGCAGAGTCATTGTTTCCGCCTCTGTGCTCTCCTTGTTAGTTGTTTTTACATCTGATAGCACTTACCGCACTGGTTGCATAATGCCTGCAAGCTCATTCAGTCAGACAGTGGGCTCTTTGTGGGCCCAACTTTGCTCTATATCTGCCATTTCTCCCAAAGTCCAGCAGTGTCCAGCATATTATAGCTCTGCCATTAGTGTTGCTGAGTAAATGAGTGAACTTTAACCAATAATTTGAGCCTTGACTCCATGGTTTCTTTGCCAGGAAAAAAAAAGGGGGGCGGGGGATCAAATGAAACACTGGTGATAAAACAATTCTTAAGAATTCTGGGAGAGAGGAGAGGAGAAAATCACATGTTCTGATTTGCTGTCTTCTCTTACCTTAGTATATGTGAGCAAAATGCTAGCTTAGATCAGACCCCAAAGACCTCTACCCTTCCTGCCAGCACAATCACAGATAAGAATATGGAGACGATTTCCTTCAGGACTAGAAAATTCAATAGAACTAGAGATAGCTCCTTGGGCTTCAGTTTCAAGCAACTCAGGAGAACAATTACTATTTTCTATAGCCTGTCAGGATACTTAACGTGTGTATGGAACCTCCTGAGACTGCTGTCTTTGAGAATTTCTCCCCATAGTGCAATTTATCTGTACTTTAGAAAGGTATTTTGTAGTAGCTGAATAGTAGCTGAATCTGCTCCAGTATAACCCTGGACATATTGTTTCCTGTCACTGTTAAGTTTCTCATTTACTGATAGAGAGGTTTGGACTAAATAATATCTAACATGTATTCCAAATTTCCAATTTTATGATGGTTCCAACTTTCAGCAGAATAACAATAGCTACTTAAGTCCAAATAAATTCATGTATCCTCAAAAAGAAAGAAAAGCCATAAAAATCAACACAAGAGTCAATAAAATGAGTTAGGGCCCAAGACTACAGCCTAGGTAGGAAGCCAGTCATGCACAAGTCAGAAGATAAAGCTGACCAGCAGGGCTGCCTGGAAAATGCATGCCAGAGAAGACAGGGAATAAAGGACCTGGGAGGACAAGGGCTAGAAAGAGAAATTGCCACCCAGAGTGGGACGATACTGAGAATATATCAGCCTTGGTGCATCTGCACACTATACTGCAGAATTGATCAGAAAAATCTTGAAGGCATAAAGGACCAAACCTTAAGAAGGGGCTGATTCTTAGAGAGAGGAGATGGTTTCAAAGAGGCATCATTTAGAGACTTGATAGTGAAAAGAAAGAAGGAATAGGAAGCAAAAATGAACATCTGTGGTCCTACAGAAATATAAGAGAATCACCAATTCAGAAGGCACGTCAATGTCTCTCTCATCAAAGGCATCACATAGGAAAGAAGTTACATTTCAAATCTCAGCAAAAGGGTACTCCCAGGCAATCATGCACACCTCCCCATCCCTGTCTACATACAACTGTTACTGCCAGTCTCGGAAAATAGGTATTCCAAAATGAACAGAAAATGACTGACAGTATTAGTACAAAGTTAATGTAAAAAGAAAAATCAAAATGAGACATAAACTATTTCAGCTGAAAAAACTCTCCCTCAAATTCAACCATGAAGTTGAAGAAAACTATAATAACACCTCAACCTCGAGTAAACATCCTTAAACACACCTTTACATATGAAAACAACTCAGATTAGAAATTTAAAACAATAATAACAAAAAAGTGAAGGAATAATTGATTAAACTTAAATTCAAGGAAAAGATAAAATCATCTAAGACATGAAAACCAAATTATAAGATGCCCAAGAAAGAATAAATTTAATTAAAAATCTAGTAAGAGACAGGAAGAACAACCACTCAACAGTCAAGAAAACAAAATGATGTTTAAATAAGGTACTTAAAAATAAATTTTAAAAAGTGATTAAGATAGAAGAGAGCAAAAATTGTTGAACATAAGTAATTGTAGTTTCTAAAAGAGAAAAAATATTGAAATAGTATTACACCTGTCATCCAAGAACATTTTCCAGAAATAAAAGCAGACCTAAATCTGCATATTGAAGGGCCTTGCCTTGCGCCTAGAAGTACTGACTGAAATGCTAACATGTGAGATATAACTTGATTAAACTGAAAACTTTTTCACCACCTTTGATAGTTGAAGGAAATTTTGAAGTCAGACTTCTCAACTTCAGTCAACTTGAACAGGATTTTCAAGAAATTTAAGGAAAGACTGTGAGTAAAAGACTCTATATCCAATCAAGTTGTCCTTAAATATTAAGGCTGGAGAACAGCCACTTGGTAGGCTGAAGCAGGGGGATCGTGGGTTCAAACCCAGGGCTTAGCAGCTCAGCAAGTCCCTAAGCAACTCAGTGAGACCCTGTCTAATAAAATACAAAAAGGGGCTGGGGATGTGTCTCAGTGATTAAGAGCCCCTGGGTTCAATTCCCAGTACAACGACAACAACAACAAAAAAAGGCAAGGATAGAGGGAAATGTGTATGCAGAGAATCAACTAAAATTCAAACTTCATCTAATGAAGAGTTGTCTAGGAGACGTCAAGTTTAGGATTTAGAGCAAGTACTGACAAAGTTCCCTGCTCTTACACTAAAACTAAACTTGCGCAATGGTGGAGGACCTCAACACAGCAGCTAGATGTTCTGTAAAAGGAAATATAATACAACTTGGAAAACAAGCAAGAAAGTAAAAGTTAAAAGGATAAAAGGGGGATGGAAGCAGGGAGGGAAAGGGAACGTACTGGGAAGATTGATCCCATTGTGTCATGTACACGTACAAATATAGCACAGTGAATTCCTCTGTCATCTATAATTGTAATGCACCAAAAAATAAAAAATAAAATAAAAAATTTTAAAAAGAAGAAAGTAAAGTCATTGGCTGTCACATACATAGTAAAGAGGAATCAAAGATTACGTTTAAACCTGACAACCAAATAGTAGATGCCTGAGTAAGAGAAAAGGGTGCTCCCCATGGATGTGTAATGTTCAAACAGCAAGGTGCATTTCTACATTCTGAAAGAAATACCAAAGAGAAAAGCAAGCAAAGAACAGATAATGAAGAGAAAGAAGCACAGTGAGTGCAGCATAAAGCTTACAGTAGGTGCAAGAAATAAAAAGAATATGACAATATTGGGACCAAACACATTAGTGACACTAATAAATATAGATGCATGAGGCTGGGGTTGTGACTCAGTGGTAGAGCGCTTGCCCAGCAAGTGTGAGGCACTGGGTTTGATTCTCAGTACCACAAATAAACAAATGAATAAAATAAAGGTCTATCAACATCTAAAAAACATTTTTTTATATGTAGATGCCCTTAACTATGAAATATAAATGTACTTAACTATTGGAAGAATTTTTTTCAAGTCAGTTCAAAGAGCAAAAGCCCATGATATGGTGAATATAAGACACATCTAAAATGAAATGATTCTAAACACTAAACAGAAAGATAGACAAGCTATATCAGGCAAATAAAAACAATAAGAAAGAGAAGTTGTGATCCTAACACCAGAAAAAAGCTCAGTTCAGGGCAGTGGTCTAAAATAAAACGGGCAAAAATAGCCCATGTACACATGGAAATGGGCTGTTACAAGACTGGCATCTCGAATGGCTGAAGAAAGATGGATTTTTTTTTTCTTAACAAATGGCCCTGGTGCAAATGAAATACCTTCCAACAGTGATGACACTGGCTTCTTTCCTCATATCATTCAGTATAATGAACTCCAAAAGCATGAAATATATAAACATAAAAGATGAAACCCTATAGATACTGGGTACAGAAAAAAGCTTTCTGGACTGGAGATCAACTACAATACAAAAAAATCTGATTACATTTTTAAAAACCTTTCATAGGGTGAAAAATTAATAAGTCAAAAGAAAGTGATAAAGTGATACATTGCTCGTGGAACTTCAAATTGGTGCAGCCACTCTGAAAAGCAGTGTGGAGATTCCTAAGGAGACTTGGAAGGGAGCCACCATTTGACCCTGTCATACCACTCCTTGGTTTACACCCAAAGGACTTAAAATCAGCATACGACAGTGACACAGCCCCATCAGTGTTTATAGCAGCTCAATTTACAATAGCTAAACCATGGAACCAATCTAGATGGAACCAATCCATTCATTCAACAGATGAATGGATAAAGAAACTGTGGTATATATACACAATGGAATATTACTCAGCCTTAAAAAAAGAATGAAATTATGGCATTTGCCAGTAAATGGATGGAACTGGAGAATATTATGCTAAGCAAAATAAGCCAATCCCAAAGAACTAAAGGCCAAATGTTTTTTCTGATATGCAGATGCTAATTCACAATAAGCAGGGGTTAGAGAATAGAGGTATTTTCAACTAGACAGAAAAGAGTGAAGGGAGGGGATGGGGCATGGGGTTGGAATGATAGTAGAATGAATTGGACATTGTTGCCTTCTGTGCATATATGATTACATGACCTGTGTAACTCCCACATCATGTACAACCAGAGGAATGAGAAATTAGACTCCATTTATGTGTGATGTGTCATATATAAATGTCAGGAAGGTTCATGATTCATTCTACTGTCACGTATGACTAATTAGAACAAATTAAAAATATATTTTAAAAAAGACAAGTGATAAAATGGGAGAAAAAAATATGAAATATTTCACAGATAAAGGGCTATTATCTCTAATATCTTAATATAGGAAATAAATATTTTAAAACGTGATAGAAAAATTATACCAATTTTTAAAGTTTTCAAAAACATACAATGTCCCTTTCAAAGATATTGAAAGATGTTCAATTTTACTAGTAATGAAGAAAAGTAAATTAAAAGTAAGTTATGTTCTCAGTTACGAAATTAGAAAAAAAAGAAGAAGAAGAAATTAGTCAGGGTTAGGGCTTGTTTTATCTACATGCAAGAAGCCCTGGGTTCAATCCCTAGTACCTCAAAACAAAACAAAATAAAATGAAAAAGGAGGAGGAGGAAGAGGAAAGAAAGAGAAATTAATAAGACTTTGAAAATCTTGGCAGTCACTCCATTATGAAGCTGTAGGGAAATCACCTCTCATATGCTCTTGGTGGGAATGAAAACTGGTGCACCCCCCTAAGGAAGGAAATGTGGCAATATTAATAAGGCTACGGTCACCCTTGCCCTTTGGCCCAGCAATCCCATTTTAAGGTTTACCCCAAAGATACTCCTCTAATGATTACAATATGAAATCATTCACAAGGGGTTTCTTTGCGGCTCTGTATGTAATAAAAGAATTATTGGAAATTGCTAAAGGCTCATGCACAGGAATATGGTGAAATAAATAACAATACCTCCATGAGATAGAGGGCTATAAAGCTACAAGAAGGATGAGTTCATATGTCAGTTCTCTATGAACCGAAGTAGAGTGAGTGATGACTATAAACCAAAACCGAAAAATGGACACACTTTTATAGTATCCAAGCTTTTACATAAGAAGTAAGGGGAAACAAGAATATAGAATATATATGTAACACACACATTTAATATTCACTGGCTGATTTTTACAAAACACAGGATGGTAAATCAGGAACTAAAGAAACTAGTTTACCTCATGGTGAGTGAGTAGGAGCAAGGTAAAAAGGGTTAGGAAAGGGAGGAAATTCTGAGTGTGCTTTATATTTAGTTTTAAGTAGTTAACATTTTATGTATTTAAAAATAAGTAAACGATAAGGAAAAAGTAAATATTTTACATTTTCAAAACATAAGTTACATAAATAATAAAAATATCTAAAGTTGAATAAAAAGAGCCCTAACTATATGTCAAAGTCATAATATAAATGCACAGGAAAAAATTCTTCAATTTCAAAAGAATTGAAGTAACTTTGGAAAACAATACTGTGGATGACCACCCTGAAAGGAATATATTATAAGGGAATGACAAAAAGAACTGCAAAGAAATCTTGAATTTTAATTTTTTGTTGGTAATGATATTGATGTTCAATTCCAATAATTACTTTTGTATTATAGGATTAGGCAAGTTCTACCTAGCTCTCTGGGTTCAAGACACTAATATCAAGTTGGAAGGAAGAGAGGGAGAATCTGTGGCATTGGATTGGAATTGAGGATATCACTATAAATTCATGATTATGTTTGATAAATGTATTATCAGCTCATTTTCTATTGCTATGATAGAATACCTGATGCTGGGTAACATATAAAGAAAAGAAGTTTATTTAGTCCACAGCTTTATGAGGCTGAAAGTCCAAAATCAGGAAGGTCCATGATTCTGTCTCTGGTGAGGGCCCCTTGGCTGTGTCACATGGCATCCCAGAAGAATGTGTGTAAGGGAAAGGTCTCATGACAAGATAGGAAACCAGAGAGTGTGGAAGACCCAGTCTTGCTCTTTTATGACAATCCCTGTCATGGGAACTAACTATGGTCCCACAAGACCTGTTTTAATCCCTTCTGAGGACAGCACCTCTGGTGACTTAAGGACCACCCACTAGGCCCAATCTCCCATATTGTCACATGGGAGACCAAACGTCCTACACATGAAACTTTGTGGAACAAAAACTTCCAAATCATGTGTGTGTGTGTGTGTGTGTGTGTGTGTGTGTGTGTGTGTGTTCTCAGCTCTCTTTACTGTAATGTCCCAGAAATAATGACATCTCAATCTCAATGAACATACCCAACATTGTGAGTTGAATTGTGTCTCCAAAGAGATACCTTAAAGTTCTAACCCCCAAGTACTTTTGAATGTGACTTTATTTGGGAATCATCTTTGCAGGTGTGAGCAAGTTAAGATGAGGTCACACTGGATTAGGATGGGCCCTAGGTCCACTGACAGGTGTCCTTGTAATAAGCCCATGGGGAGACACACACAGAGGCAAGACAGCCCCGTGAAGGTGGATGAAGAGATTCCAGTGATGCCAACACAAGCCGAGGACTGCTGAGGACAGTCAGCAGCCTCCAGGAACTCGGAAGAGGCAGGAAGGCATCCTTCCCCAGAGGCTCTCGAGAGCTTTGTCCTGCTGACTCTGTTTTCCCACTCTCAGCCTCCAGCACCATGGCAGATAAACACTGTAGCTTCAAGTGCCTCAGTATGTGAAACTTTGTTATTGGAGGCCTTGGAAACTGTCCGGCAACCAGATCTGAGTTTCTAAACCCCATTTGACTAAAGAATCGGAGCTCCTAGAAAATAACTGCCTGGTGCTGGTGGTCTGAGGGATCAAAAATACTAAGTAAACCTGGAGCACTTAGTGTGCCCCCAAACCAAGGACTGCTCCAGAACAGCAGGGAGCAAGACAGAAAGACCAGAAGTCAACCCAGCGAGGCACTCATTGGACAAATGTGGAGTTATTTGAGCATTAAAAAGAGTAAGGGCTGGGTGCAGTGGCGCACGCCTGTAATCCCAGCACTTGGGAGGCTGAGGCAGGAGGATCGCGAGTTCAAAGCCAGCCTCAGCAACTTACCGAGGCCCTAAGCAACTCAGTGAGACCCTGTCTCTAAATAAAATACATTATTTATTTAGAGACAAATACAAAATACAAAATAGGACAAATACAAAATAGGACTGGGGATGTGGCTCAGTGGTGGAGTACCCCTGGGTTCAATCCCCAGTACCAAAAAAAAAGAGTAAGGGAAGGTGATTGCCTAAAGTGGGTGGAGAGTAACTGGAAGAAACTCTGAGTGATGGAAATATTCTGTATCCTGGCGTGTGTATACTTGTCCAGCTCATCTAACTGTGTATTGCCAATCCAGATGTTGCATTGTATGTAAATTATACCTTGATTTTTAAAAGGAACAATAATAATAATGGATGACAACATGTTGAATTTTAAAAAATTCATAAATCCATAATGATAGTAAAAAACAAAGTTGGAGGAGTTGGAAGAAGAAAAGTTCTTTTACCAAAGAATGCTAGCTAGCAATGTAGTAAGCACTATAGGATTAGCAAATCCCCACAGATGCAAACATTGATTCAGGCAAAGATAATGGATACATGCTAAAATGGAGTGAATGGATTTTGGAGACCAGTATATTCCACTAGACTCAAAGTATCAGTCAGGTGAAGGGAAGGTATCTTTGCCATGAAGAATTCCAACTGACTCCGAGAGCCAAGCAATCAGACTCAGCATCTCCAGTAAGGGAACATGATGACATTGTGTGCCTCATGGTGTGAGGCGAAGAGCAGGCTGCAGCCCTGACTAGAGATCGCACCTACCAAAAATGCTAATATGAATCTAATCATGAAGAAGCACACAGACAAATTGAGATCATCAGGCATTCTTCAAAGCACACGGTCTAGGTGCTTCAAAAGGTCAATGTCATAAGAGACCAACAGAGGAAGGGAAATTGCTCTAAATTAAAAAGTAAGAAGATATAATAAACTCAGTGAAAAGCCTGACCACTGATTGGATAATGAAAAAATGCTATAGAAGACATTGTTAGGACAAGCATGGAAATTTGAACACGGCTTAGATAGTAGATAAAACCATAGTGTGGTATCTTTGTTAAAAGTCCTGAGTGCGTTAATTAAAATGTGACTATATAGAAGAACACCATTTAAATAAAAAAGAGAAAGAGAGAAAAGAAGCAAACATGACAAAAAATGTTAATAATTGGTCAATCAATGTGAAGAGGATAAGGGTATTTATTTTACTATATTTTTCCAATGGTGTTGCAGTCAGCTTCTTCACTGCTGTAACTGAAGGATCTAGCAGCAGAATTAAAGAGAAGGAAAAGTTGATTTAGGACTCACAGTTTCAGAGGTCCTAGTCCATCGAATGTAAGCTCCATTCCATGGGGATTGAAGTTAGGCTGAACATCAAGGTGAAAGAGTGTGGCAGAGGGAAGGAGCTTACATGGAGAAGGGGGTGGGGGGGTGAGGGGGAGGGGGAAGGGGAGGGGAGGAGGAAAGGGGGATGGGTGGGGGAAAGGGAGAGATTCCCCTCTCCAGATACAAAATATATACCCCACAGTCACGCTCCCAATAAACCACTCCCTCTAGCCACACCGCACTGCCTCCAGTTACCACTCAGTCAACCCCATCAGGGGTTAATTCATTGATTAGGTTAATACTTTCACAACCCAATCATTTCTCCTCTGAACTTATTTGCATTATCTCACATATGGGCTTTTGGGAGGGCACCTCACATCCAAGCCATAACAAATGGTCAATTTAGAATTTTTCAAAATAAAAAAAAAACCCCTGGGGAAAATACCATACTTAAAGGGAAAGTATTTTTTTTTGCATCCTAAGTTTATGCAATTCTCCCTGCAAAGTATCTTGTGCATATATCACTTTCTTGCTGCAGTCACTCTGGTTTGCAACCCCATCATATTACAAGAGGATCACCAGAAATGTTAACATAGTTTACAAGGCTCTCTCTTCTTCCTCCCAAACCATTTTTCTAAATGGAGCATTTATGAAGACAAAACTCTGCACAAATTTTTCCAATAGGTTCAAGTTTTCCTGGGGCTAAATTCAAAACCCTATATCTAGCAGTTTCATTAGTTCTGAACCTATATTTCAAATTGCTGGCCTGACACCTCCATGTGAAATCTGCAATACCGTCAAACTTAACTCATCCAGTACAGAGTCTGACATTTCCCGCCTCCAAACCTACTTCTCCTGCTATGCTTCCTATTTAGGAACAAGGCTTTCCTCAGCCCTGTGGAGAGGTCCTCTCACATGATGAGCCTCGGTTTCTGCCCATTCCTCATACCCTGTGACCAAGACCTGTCATTTCCTTAAGATCTGTTGAATCCATCCCCTTGACCATGTCTCTTACCTTAGACCTTTAGCATCTCCAAGCTCTGACCTGCTGCCTGCCTACCACATGATCTGTTCCTGATGTTCTATAGTAAATATTAAATGATTATCATCTCTTGATTGGAGACAATGAGGAAGTGAAGACCCTGACTCCATCGCCCTTTTGATCTCTCATCTCCCCAAACAGGCTTAGGATACATGCCTCACAGAAAGAAGGGACAGCAAGGCAGTTGCTGCCCAAAGCCTTGGAGGAGAAACGTGGTGCAGAACTCACTGCTTCTTCACCTGGACCCTGAATGCTCAGTGTACCAAATGCCAGGAGATAAGAGCAAGGACATTAAATAACAAAAGATTAGTCTTATTGTTCTATCTAATTCCTATTTTAAAAAGCAGGGAGGCAGAAACATGGTTGGAGCATTCCAGCTATTTGAAGAGCATGGGCTTTACCTGCCTCTAAGTCATGACTGGCTATGACATGTCTAGCGTTCATCATGCTGCTATGGACACAGCAAGATGCACTCTTGCTCACGTGGACACCTGCCCCAGCTACAGGTATTCAAGTAGATGCTCTAGAGCAGGGGTTGGTGAACTATGCCCCAGAGGTCAAATCTGGCCCATGGCCTGTTTTTTAAAGCTTACCAGATAGGAATAGCTTTTACCTTTTCGAAGAGGTATTATAAATATATATATATACATATATATAAAACATATATCATAAATATAATGTATATCATATATTCACCCAGAGACCTTACATGACCTAAAATATTTACTATCCAGGTTTTTACAGAAAAATTTAAAAACAGACAGCTATGAATTTGGATCTTATTCCTGCCTTTCAATAGCTGTGAGGCCACAAAAAACTACTGAACTTCTCTTAGTCCCATTTTTCACTTTTGTACATGTGGATAAAATACCTATATTTAGAATGCTGTTAATTAACAGAATCATTATTTATAATTTATTTAGTATAATTCTTGACACATAAGTACAACACAATTGTTATTTATAATTGTAATAGAGAAAACAATTATTACTTAAAACTATCACACTTGCCTTTTAAGAAGACATAATACATATGAAAGAGGATAGAAATCTCTATATGGCTCCATTCCCCTGGCTGAGATTAATGGGAGCGGATGAAGGGAGAAATGGAAAATTCAAAACTTCTGCCAATTATTCCAGGCTGCCAAAGAGAAGAGTTGAAATATGTAATCTACTATTTAGCAGAGCACATCAATGAGTCTTTGCATATATAAACAGGGGCTCAGAGCCGAGTGAGTAGAGTATGGAGGGGTAAGTTGATCTACATGTTGAAGAAAAGAGAATTGAGTTTGAATCAGGCTTCCAGCCCATTCACAATGGCAGATTGAGCACATGATAAGATCTTACTTTTTCCTAAATTCATAGAAATAGTAGAAAATGCAAAAATAGTAGAAAATTAAACACATGCAAACTCATGTTCAAAGGCAAGGAACAAAATGTTCAATAGAGTATAAAATGGAAAGACACCCTAGAAGGAAGCAGAAAAGTTAATCCATGCACCATGTAGGGAATTTAGGTTGGTCTTTCTAATGTGCCTACCAATCAGCTATTGGAACATATTGCTATAGATAATAATATGGGTCAATGATCATATCACAAACTATGAGCCCAGTCTCCCACTGTTCTGTCCAAATCCTACACATCTCAATGGCTGAGGAAACCAAGCCAGAAGCAGGTGGCCATTCAGGACTTTCACTGCATGAGCAAGACACAAGACAGAGAGAAGGACAGTGAGCTAAGAAGGGCACTGTCAGCTCTTGGAGGACCACTCCACATTTCAGCAACACTGACTGCCTGGGAGTGTAGTCTAGGTAGAAAGTCCACTGAACACCCCTCCTTCATGCTCACCATTAGACAAAAGCATCAGGGATCTGTGGGGTGCCGGGATGTGAAATGTCAGATCGCTAATGGCATGAGATGTGGGTGGGATTGCTGCCACCTTAATAAACCAACAAACATATGGGAAAGTGATGCCAATTATAAAGTAAGAGCAGAATTGTTTTTGTCTGGCAAAGAGTACCATAGAGTCAAAGGGGCCAAACTTAGCTGAGAGTCATATAAAAGAAACTCTCAAAGAGCTTACATTGCTGGCAGCTGTTACAATTAAAAAATAAAAAAAAGAGGACTTGGCATAATAGAAAGAGGAGAGAAAAGGGAATCCCCAGCAATTATTACCACTGCTTATGTGTTCTAGGGAGACAAGGGTCAGGACTGAAGATAAGACCACTGGAGCTATAGCATCCATGTTAATGGCAAGAGGAGAGGAGATGTTCTCGGCATCATACTAGATACAGATGCTGATCCTACCTAAGCAGCTCACTCTCCTTCCACAGGTGCCTCTGTCAAAGAATGAGAAATGTCTTCCCACGGAGAAGACCAGTGAATGAACCCATTATCCATAATCCAGACGTCATTTAGCAAGAGATGGAGGAGTAGACAAGCAGGCAACCTTGTTAATGACCTCACAAGAGGCTGCCAGCCCATCTCACCAGAAAGAGGCATCAGAATCCTTCCAGATAGGTCTTTGATTCATTGGAAAAGCCTTATTCACATTGGAGAAGGCAAGCTGCTTTACACAGTCTACCAACTTGAATGTTAATATCTATCATCCAGAAACACCCTCACAGAAATACCCAGAGTAATGTTTGTTTGAGCAAATACCTGGGCACTGCTTGGCCCAGTCAAGTCAGCACATAAAATTCACAGTAGGAAAAGCAGCATCAATCAGCCATCTACAGTAAACAAGGAAGCTCCAAAAGCTACCACTCTTTTAAATTAACCATACCAGGAATTGAAGAGTAAAAAATGGTTAAGACTTCAAATGATTCTCCTCTTCAGAGACTCTTTCATTCCTCCTCCAAAAGAAAAGTCATGAAAAAGTGAAAATCTGATTTTATACATTTCCCAATCTAGTGGCCCTAAAGTCTCCTCAGTCCAAAGGAGGAGCCCTGTTAGCCAAGACCTAAAGAAATGCTATGCACTGACATGGGACAAACTGAAACAGCAATAGGATAGTTTTCTCAATTATCAACAATCCTGCAAGCACTTAGCAAAGCAAGGCACATTCCAGTGCAACCATTCCATGTGACTGGTCATAAAACACCTGAATCAGGAAGCACTGCTTTTCTTGGCAAAGGCCACCAGCAGAAGCTCAGAGACAAATCAGGCATGAATTAATAGTGATCTTTCTGCATGCCCTCCAAAAGGAGACATCACTGATTAGAAGGAGACATCACTGATTAGAAGCAAACATAACAACCATAAATGGAGCAAAACAGACAAACACAGGACAACATCATAACTCAAGTGGCAAAAAACACCACCGCAAGTGGTCAGCATTTCTGAGGGTGGGAAATTGGAAGATGAAGAGCTGTTGCTTGCCTGGATGTCAGAAGCACTGTGGGGTCTTGAGGTAAGGACTTCTGGGTGCTGTTCAGTCACACTTCTCATGCCCAGGGGATGAAAGTAGCTTCTAAAGAAACCAGCCACCAAGAGGAAGCCACGTGAGAGCTAAAGAACACGTCCTCTGACAGCATTGCTAAGGCTAGGGCTCCTCTTGCATCCCCCAGGGTGGCTCTGAGAGGGCCTTACACACACTGTACCTACTGAGCAAAACGCTTCAGTGATGACCATGTGGCGATGATGATGATGGCTGCTATGATTGCTTTCATTGTTACAAATATTTATAATTTATTATTTGAAAAATCCCAGGACTGAGAGCAAGAGATAGGGCCAGCCTCCCAAGCACACATCTTGGGGAAGTAAAAAGTTTGGGAAATAGACACCACCTACTAGCAGTAGGACTGCAATGTTCAGTTTGCCATATTATTTTAGAATAGTCAGTTTCATATAGAATCACAGAACCATATTGAATGGATGAAACTCATGAGAAGAACATATGACATAACAGTGCAGAAATGATGGCATGTACCTTCACAGGCTAGGACATGAAAGACGGTGCTCTCTCTCTTGGATTACTTGGTAGGAAGGAAGACAGCTGCTATGTCATGAGGACACTGGAGCAGCTAAAGAAACCAAGGGCTCCTGCCATCCGCTGACACCAACTTGCCAGCCATGTCAATGACACCTTGGAAATGAATCCTCCAGTCCCAACAATGCTTTCAGATGACTGTATCCCTCAGTGACATCATGACTACCACCTCATGAGGGACCCTGAGCCAGAATCACCCAGCCCAGCTGTTCCCAAATTCCCATAACCACAGACACTGTGTGAGAGAAAAAAAAAAATGTGAATTGTTATTTTAAGCTGCTAAGTTTTAGGGTAATTTGCTACACAGCAATGGATAACCAAAGCTTACAGAGACAGAAAGCAAGTAGCTTATGAGCAAAACACATAAGATGTGTGAAATATAGATGATGAGTAAGAAAGTAGCTTGTGAGACACAGGAAGAATTCGTAAGAAATGCTAATTAAAGAGAATAAGCTGGTGACCTATAAGACATGCTAAAGAGATAGAGAATAAATGGAATGTAAGATGAAACAAGCAAGTGGGTTAGTTACAGATAGAAAGTTATGGAGAAAATGAGTCATGAGCATGCCACCTCTGGGCTGGAAGATTTGTCACCCTAAATGGGTGTACCCATTGGTTGACACTCATATTGTCTCATTTGGGCCCTTAATGCTCTGTGTAAGAAATACAAGTAACAATCTTGGCTGGTAGGCAGGAAAATTGGCAAGTATAGCCATAGCCACCATGCATGTTCTTGCCCCGATGCTCCTCCTATTGGAGAGGAAGTGTACATATTGTTCTGAGAGACCTCCTATGTACCAGGCCTTGGTGCCCAAATCTCAGTCCCTCATAACCATACCATCAGCAGGGAAGAAGGGATAATGCTGCAAAGGGGAGGGAGACACACAAGCCTAGTACAACCTGGGATTCAAGAGTATGACCCTAATAAAATTATGGCATTTGCAGGTAAATGGATGATGTCGGAGACTGTCATGCTAAGTGAGATTAGCCAATCCCCAAAATCCAAAGGCCAAATGATCTCTCTGATAAGTGAATGATGATGCATAATGCAGGGTGGAAGGGAGGCAAGAATGGAGGAAGGATAGATAGCATGGAGGGAAGGGAGGGGTGAGTTCAGGGTAGGGGGGTAAGAATAATAACAGAATGAGACAGACATCATTGCCCTGTGTGCATGTATGAATGCACAGATGGTGTGACTCTACTTTGTGTACAACCAGAGAAACAATAGCCGTACTCCACTTGTGTACAATGAATCAAAATTAAATAAATTACAAAAAAAAAGAGTACGACCCTTCCACCTGTGCACTCTTCCTAAGTGAGTTAACGTACCTTGTTCCTCTCCCACTGATTTAGTAAACTAGGCACTTTAATTTGGTCTGTGAGCCATTCTGTTCTGAAACCTTGGAAATATCTTACCTAGTAGAATATAAAGTACCTACGGGCTGCCATCACACATGGCAGGGACCTTGGGAAAGTCACGTCATTACTGAGTCTCAGCTTTCTCATTTAAAATAAACTAGAGCTAAGGCTACACACTCGGCTGTCATATAGAATAAACCAGTACTGTGAGGAGGGAGGGCAGTGTGCCAGGCACCAGGTGGCACTTCCCCAGAAGTTGTTCCTTCTGCCTTCATGTGACTGGACCTATCTCTGACCTCAGCCACACCATCAGTTAAAGGGTCTTATATACTCACCTTCCAGAGTTCCTCCGAGCATTACCCACAACCACATTTCTGAAGGCACCTAGCATAGGTTAATGATCAATTCATTTAAAATGTGTCTTCCTTTCCCTACAAATAATCATTTTAAAAACATAACAGCTGCCTTAGTAGTATAATTTTTTTAAAACATGGGAAATCCCTCCATCTATCCCACCCCCACCCTCAGGTCAGCTCCCACCCACCCCTCAGCCTCCCAACCCTTTGAAGACTTAGTGCTTTGTTCTTTAATGGAGAATTACAACTCATCCTGGAGGCAAAAAACCAAATGACTTAAATTCACCCTAAGACACAAACGACTAACAATAGATCCTTGCTCAGAGAGAAAGATTTTATAGGGAGAGGGCGGAGAGAGTGAGAAGGCAGAGTTCAGAGCAAGGGCACTGGAGGTGAGAGAGGAGAAAGGCCTTCAAGAGGAAGGCATCCATGCAAGGCCAAACCCAGACCTGGATCTGCCCAGAACAGCCCGTGCCCCCCTCCCTCAGAAATCCAGCCTCTTTGGAAGACATGCAGCCCTCCAGAGTGCAGGGGACACCAGTGAAACTGGAGCACACATCCTATGGAAGGGAGTTGGGGGTGGTGGAATCACCTCCCGAGGAAGGGCCACCTCCTCCACCTCTCTTAGGGCTTCTTCTTGGTCTCAGGACTAGGAAAGAAGCTTGTGGGGTTTGCAACTCAGACCAGAAGTGGCCCTCCTCAGTGGGCTTCAAGGCAGTGGAGGGAGATGGCACACTGCAGGGGAAGCATGTCAGGGAGAGTCAAAGGTTTGGATTTCACACTTGGTCTTACTGGGCCATCCCTGCACAAGTCACAAGTCACATGTCTCCATCAGGCTCTGGGGCATGACCTGCAAAGCAGACTTCCCTGGAAACTGGCAAAGATCAAACCTCCCTACCCCTCCACCTCATGGTCCTGAGTGCTGAGAGACCCATTGAGGGTGCTCTGGGGGGAGGTGGAAGCATCCCTGTGCAGGCATTGCTGGTTCACTGCCTAAAGAGGTCTCAGGAGAGAGAGAGATAGAGAGAGACCTGACTTTCCAAGGCTGAAGTCATTCTGTAAGTGTTTGATTCATTTTTTATCATTCTCAGTATTTGCTTTTAGATCTAATATCATATTTGAAATTTTGTTTTCATTTTATTATAGTCCTCTTTTCCCACTTGTATAAGCTTCAGACCCCACCAAGCTTGGACCCACCCTCAAGGACCTCAGAGAGTGGCTACATGGATTAAAAGAAGTAGCCACAGAAAATAAAGTAAGTCATTGGCTCACAGAAAGCTAGAAATGCATGTTTATTAAGTCTGATGGGTGTCCCTGCTCAGCACCTGCCTACCCAGGTGAGGTGGGGTAGGAATGGAAAGGCAGACCAGGAAACCTCCCCCAGGCTCAGAGAGAGAATGCAAAGCTGGCTGGCAGCCTTGTGCTCTCCAGCCAGGGCCCCCTGGTCAGACAGGGCCAGATGATGTAGTGACTTTATTCAGTGGATAAACATCCAATTCAGCTTGCCGGAGGCCCCCAGCCTTGGATTACTGTTGACACAAAGCAGATTCCCTTTCTCCAAACCACTGTTTATATTTTAGCCAAGTGTCCTACATAAATCTCAGATCCAACCACCAGACTCTCTGGCTGCTACAAAAATGACCAAGACCAACTAGAAAATAGCCTAATAAGGAGTTTACAGCAAGAGTTGGGGTATCTCCATCTAAAAGGCCACCTTCGGGGCACATCCCCAGACAACCCTATCCTGAGGCTCTCCAAAGCTGGAGGCCAGAACAGGGTTGGAAGCTGCTTCGGCCAGAATGAAGGTTGTTTTAAGGACCCATGTCTCAACCTGAAGACCAGGTCTGTGACACACAGATTCAGTTTAAGCAAGGTCCAGAGAACTTTCTCAAGTCCGGGTTCAATAGTTCTAGGAAATACTAAAACTTGGTTTCAGTTCAGACTCCCTCTTTAATAGGGGTTTTTCAAAAGAAAAATAGATGACAAACTTTGTAATAGCTATGTGGTTCCATAAATTAATATCAGGGTTTGGTTCTGAGCTCAGCACAATTGTGTGGTAAATTGTGGTTTGGGGTTCATGGTCTGGCTGAGTTCCCTGATTTGAAGGCCTCAGAGCCTGCAGAGCTGTGGCTTGACAGGGCCAAGGAGAAATTTCTTCCTTGCAGTAGGACTTAACTTAACCCCTGAATTCATCCATCTTGACTCTGCAAGGGGCAGTGCAGACACACCCTAGTTGCAGCTTTGGGGCATGGGCCTGTATTTCTTTTCTGCCGTTGTCTTGCATAGCCTCATCCAGAGTAGCTGTTCTTTTAAAAAATAATTTAAAAGAGTGAGAGTAATCTTTGGGGAATGAAGGAGGGGAGAAAGCATCTTCATGTTTAGATATTCTGGACTTGATTATAAATCCTAGAGCTTGTCTGCTCGGCAGGGACTTGTTTCTCTGGGCTCCCCTCTCTGCAGGATTAACTGACTACTGCCATCTAGTGGATTTGGAGGCCTTTGATGATCTAACTCCTAATGGACAAGACGTTGGGCATTGATCTTAGGAAAAGCTATACTTAATTAGGACGGCAGATCTTACGGTGGCCTGTAGGTAGGATTATGGATCAATCACCCTGGGATATCCCCCTGAGCAAGTTCTCTTCCTTGACATAGATTCAAAGAGAAAAGAGAAAAAAATTCAGTGCCTATGGGTCATCAATGTTCTGGCACTTACTTGGCAATTGACTCAAAACTGCCCATCTTACAAAGACTCGGTGAGAAAGCTGTGGAAAGCATCCTCCTGGCTCTATTCCAGCTGTTCATGCACGCTGATGCAATGGCCAGTCTGGACCTTGGGTGTGGCTGGGGGAATGAAAGAAGATCGCAGCTAGGAAGCAGAAATCTGTATGTCTGTGGCCATCCTCACACAGATGCTGCCATCCCTGTTCAGGCTTTCCCCAGGGGTTAGCCCCAGGCAAAGGGTTCAAATAGTCCTTCCCTGGAAGAAACCCAGGGGCTGGACCCCAGAAATTCTGCTCTGGCAGTTTCCGATTACCTGGAGTAGTTGTTTTAAAGACAGACGCATAGATGTTTGGGGATACAGCACATCAGAGAATTGCAGATCTGTAGTTTTCAGGAATCTTAAGAAACAAACGAAATAAACTATATAAGGAATTGGCAGGTATGCCTCAGTTAGTTCTTAAGATGGATGGGAAACTTGGTAGGATCTAAAATATTTGAATCAACAACCACATAAGAACACAAACTAAATCAACCCAAATCATTTGCATGAAGTCTGAAAAGATTTCTTTTTTTCAGTTAGTTGTTGAGGTTTCATTTTCTCCTAGATCATAGGCCAACCCCTTCCCCTGCTCATGAGGCCATGAGGCTTCATCCAAAGCTAGGAATGGACCTAAATCACAGCTCTCCCCACCCACCACTGCCCCAGGCTTCAGTTTCCCTGGAAAATGAAGGAGCTCTTCCAGCTGAATTTTTCAAGTTTAAATTTTCATTTGTAGGGTTTACTCAAGTTTTGGCTAAAGTGTGCTCCAAGACTGGGGGCACCAAACACAGAATCTTAACCATCACTGGAGCATCTTCTGAGGAGTGCTTCATCCTGAAAGGGAGGCTGTTCCACTTGCATACAAACTCAGGCAACCACCAGGTGAGGTGTGTTACGGCAACTTTTGTAGAGCCTGCCTAAGGTTAAGACAGCCTCCCTGGGCCCCAACCTGCCTGAGATTCATTTTGTGAGCCTAGTGAGTCATCCATTCACTCAGACTGGCTTTCCATATCTAAAAACATTGACAATAACACCATTTATCCTATCTCCCTCTTAAGGTAGTTGGGAGGGGAAAATTGCATAAACAGATGCAAGAAATAAGTTCTTTAAAAGTTTGGTATGGATTTACAATACTGTTTTTGTGTTTAGGTTGGGCGAAATCTATTTAATATTATAAATCTCTTCCAGATGACACCCATCAAACGGCCAAACAGTTCTAGTCTGAAGGACTACAGACTTTGCTTTTGCAGGGATGGGGGTAGCTAGGCCATGGCTGCAATTACCCAGTTCCTCTAAACCATAGGAACCCCTGGCCCTTCTTTGGCCTGTTTCTCCCAGTCCTTGGAAGCTGGTTGGCTGCACCTGGAACTGGGAGGTAACGGTGAAAGATGGCCAAGGAGCCAGGAGCACGTTGCTTTCCGTGGGTGGTAATGAGAAAAGACAGACCTCACATTTTCACCTGGAAGATCTGATGCTGCTTCTCCTCCTTCACCATAAACCTCCCATGAAAGTGCAGAGGACAGAAAAGCATGAGACGTGATTCATAATTGTCAATAACATTTGTGTCGTTTTGATGCTCTAACTCTATTACGTTAATTGCTTTCCTCTCTACACTTTATTTTAAGGTGAACATTAATTGATTCCCAACTGTAATCACAATTATGGTGAGTTATCCTGATTAATGGAAGATGTGATTAATAGGTAGAAGGTGCAACTGCTTCTTCTTATCCAGGAAAAGATGATATATGTTATTATGGCTCCACCATAGGCTGTATTTTCCTCAGGAATTCAGAGCTAATGCACAGCTATCGATCACCAAATTCCATTGTTCTTTCTCTCCAGTTGGCTGGACGAAAATCCCTTTTGGCCTGGCCTGTTTCTTCTTGTCCACTGAAGTACAGGCTTGCTTAGGGAACTCCTATTTAGAACCCCCAGGGTTCCAGAGAGAAAAAAGAGTCGCTAGCCTGTTGACTCTCAGTCTGAACTCTGAATCCTGAATCCTGGTGCAGTTAAGATGGGCAAGGCACCAGACACACTTACTTAGGGCCAGACCCAGGAAAGGCATCAAAGTAGGCAGAGGAGGAAAATGTTAATCTTTTGCGTACTCTGGTGCCTAGCTTCATACCTGACACATGGTGGCTACTCACCACGTGGTATCTGAAAGGGAGAGTGAGTGAATGGAGTTGATGGTCTTTTCCTGTTAGAAGCTTTAAGCGATCCCAGTGTTTTGGGTACTAGTTGCCCCATTGTATTTCTGGATTCCCCTTTGGCCCCAGCCTGGTTCTGAAGATTTACTTCTCCAAATCTCTTTCCTTATATCTGAGCTCACCTTTCCTGCATCCTGCTCCCTTAATGCCTTGCTGGGGGGCAGGGGAGCTCAGAAGTGCAACCACTGGCATGCGAGTTGATGCTGAGGAATGAACTCTCCCCAGGAACCTTGTGACTAGAAACTTCTGGTCTCCTCTTTATCACTCCAAAAGGAAACACTCCAATCAAACATACTTCTCAGCCTTCTCCAGCATCCCCTCCTGCCAGTCTATTTCTTTCAACACCAGTCACAAATATTCTATCACCTATGGGGTCAGGGGCCTCTTCTGTATAGGACAAGTTTCCAACTGTTGGAAGGGACTAGAAGACATGCCTTGAAGCAGCAATGTGTGCCTAGCACAGGATTGTCCTAATAGTGTTTACTTGGGGTGGCTGAGGTTCTCCCACTATCAGCTATTATTGGTGGTGTTCTAAATTCATGCTCATGTTTGCTCTCCAGAGAGAGGAAGGGCTGCTGTTTCTGCTATTTCTGTCATCCTCCTGGTGAAAGTCTATTCATCCACCAGAAAATTCCACTTATGATAAGGTCCTTCCATCCTGGGTGCCCTCCATCTAGGTGGAATGCACTTCCCCACCCCAGGCCTGAGAGGCAACCCAACCACACCTCTATGTGACTCCATACTGCTCAGTAGCATCATAACTTTGTAGCCCTGACATTGGCTGTCCCCAGCAGTGCTAGTCACACTCTATTGCATGACCTAATGCACCTACCAAAGACAGCCAGCAATGGGGCAAGTGAGGGCTGAAGTCCAGTCCTACTCTGTATACACAAGCCATGTTCCCTGGCCTGGGGTTAGATCTACCTACAGGAAGGGAGCCTTTTTCTTACCACAACAGCTCTTCCCTTAGCTGACCAAACCCCACATTGGTTGAGTCAGACCAGAGGTACATTGCTTCCTATAGAGCCCAGAGACACTGATGTGTGCTCGGAGCAAACTGTTATGATACTAGAGGCATGATTCTGTTGGTACAACCTTCTGGCATGACCTAGGCTACTTTACTTTCTTGTAAGTAATCTGTCGCACTTAGAATTTTTGAAAATTTTTGTAGACTTTAATGAAAATCTCATGAGAAAGAGGACAAAGAGCTTTGCATCTCACACACCATTGGAGACAACCTCACTAATCTACATGGCCCATTGTATCCTCCCCAAGGTCTACTCCTGTGAGGGGCAACCAGGTCCTTACCTCCTGGCCTAGCCCCTAGCAGCAGCACCTGCTGGCACTTGTCCACATCCTCTTCTTCCTGGGTCCCCCTCCTCCCTATGCCCATCATTTGACCCAAGTCCACCTCACCTCCCACCTCAAACTTGCAGACTCTTCAATCACAACCTGGCAAACAAGCTTCAGCTACTGGGGTGCTCCCATTCCCCACTCTACTATTTTTCTCCCACGTACCACCTCTGAACTAATAATTACAAGTTTAAAAAAATACCCTTCTATTAAAATTATGAGTTAATTTACCCACTAAAATGTGAATTGAATGAAGGCATGGATTGTGCATTATTTGCCTTTGTCTACCTGGTCTGCCTTAGCTTCAGACGCTACATGTTGGCCATGTGACTTGGGTCACTTCACTTTCTGAACATCAGTTTCTTCACCCATCAAAGAGAGACAATAATCATGTCTACTTCAAAGAGTGATTGTGGGGACTGGATGAGATGCTGCAGGTAAGCATTAGACGTTAGGTTTTGTTATTAGTGTATTATTATTAGGTGTGAATGTCATGAGCACTAAATTGGACTGTGCTCCCCCCACAGCTTGTAGTTGCCATCGCACATGGGATGGCATTAGGTTCATCCCTATTTTCCAACCACAATTACCCACCAATAGTTTTCAAATGCCTTCTTGTGGAAAAATCATGCCAGATATGTACTTAAACGTTAGATGCAGGAACTGCTTTGTCCAAATCAAGAGCCCATATCTTGCCCTCATGTGTCAGTTTAGTCGCAGGCTTGCGAAGGATCTGTGGTTGCTGGGTCTTCCTTCAGCCTCAGGGCCTTGCTGCTCTTAATTGGTTCAGTTTCAAAATAGCTCAGCCCTTCCAGGCAGAGGAAGCTGGAGGCTAGGTCCTGATGGACACCTAATAGATGTGTGTGGGCATGTGTGTATGTAAATATTTAACCACCTCAGAAGAACTGAGACTCAGAGAGACACACATGTGCTGGAAAGATTATGTTACAAGTCGGGGCCTTCAGCAACAGCCTTGCTCTGAAGCTGCCATAGAGACAGGAGGCACACTTCAATTTGGTTCAGTTCAACGGACTTTTATTCAGCATCTACTAAGTGTCCAGCACTGTGGCCTACAGTTCAATAGATACAAAATGTGTACCCTGTCTTGCTACAGTAATCCTGCATGACAAACACCCATTGCACCTGAGATTTCTTCCTCACCCATCTGGAGTCAGCTGGGCCCTATGCTCTGGGTGTTTCTTATCCTCTGCAGACCCATTGGTTCCTCCATGGAGGTTCTTATGGTGGGTCATAGCAGAGGGGACAGCCCAAGCCTGGTCTCACAAGCCTCTGCTTCATCCTGTCTACTGATGTTCCTTTGGCCAAAGTGGGTACATGGTCAGTCCCCATGTTAAAAGGCAAGAAGATCTACTCCATTGACCTCAAAGCCAGAACAAACACACAGTCAAGGCCAACAGCTAAGGAGCAGGGGAATATACTGTCACCAGCAAGGCGCTCATGGAAAGTGAGTGTTTTTTCTGCACAATAATCCCCTCTCCCAGCTCTAATCATGATTCAGTGTAACACAGAACTTCGTCTGAAACCCAGAAGTGAGTTTAGGCTGTGCCAAAAAGAAGTGATTGAGCACAAGCATGATTGCCATTGAGCACAACAAGTGTGATTGTCATTGCTGTTGTGCATGTTGTCTCTGGAGCAGGCAGGACTGGGAGGAACAGGAGGAGCACCCAGAGCTAGTGTTTGATCCTTCTCAGGATCTCTAAGGTGTGTCAACAGCAGACTCTGGTTACACCTCCAAGGCCTCAGGCCATGAGGTGCTCTTTGAAGCTTCAGTTCTAGGAATGATAGTAGAGTGACACAGACATCATTACCTCATGTACACGTATGACTGCATGACTGATGTGATCCTGCAATATGTATAATCAGAAAAATGAGATTACACTCCATTTATGTATGATCTATCAAAATGTATGTATGTATTCTACTGTCATGTACAAATTAGAACAAATTAAATTTTTTTTTTAAAAAGAAAGTGTTTGTCTTATCCTTTTCAATTGGAAAATAATTCTCTTTGCTAGTCTTAATCTAGAATTTGTGGCCTGGGGTTCCTGAAAGTATAAGCGAAATGCTAAATGGAAGGTCCATGGCTTCATTAGGTTGTTAAAGGGCCAGTCACTGAAATGGGACAGTTGTTCCAGCCTTCCACCGAAAGGGCAAAAAGGAGTTCCCGAAACAAAAGCTCCATGTTAAATCTCAGAAAAAGATCAGACTAGATCATTAAGGAGCTAGCTTCTGAGTCCTCTTTGAAGAACGTGGTGATGCCATTCACTACGGCCATTTTCCACTTGAAATGTCTAAGCCAAATTATCCTATTTTCTTTTAGAAAGTCTGTAGAGTTCAGTAAGAAGTGTGGCAATGACTCCCAGAATACTCTTGTAGCCACGCTAAAAATATAGATACTATAAAAACAGGGTCAGGTCAAATCTTAGTTATTTAGAAAACATCAGTTAACATCCCTCTGAAGGCCTGCCTCTGGTAGTGTTTGTCAGGACTCAGTCCTTGGTCCTCTCCATCCAACATTTTTATCAATTACTTGAATGAAAATAAAAGTGAGAAAGCATACTAATCAAGTTTTCAGGTGACACTATATTGGGAGGGTCATCTAAAATATCATGCATAAACCCACACTCAGGATTAAAATTGATAGATGAAATGTAACAGAGTCACAGAACCCCAAATTTAGGCTCTGAAATAGTGCAGGTTATGCAAGTCATCTGTCTTGACAACAGTTTAAGTGGAAAACACCTGGGGACCTCAGAAGGGCTGCAAGGTCAATATGACAGAAGGGTGACACAACTGCCCAGGGAGCTGGCAAACCTCAGAGGCTGCTCCATTTAGAGACTGTGGGCTGCAGGCCAGAGAAAGTCAGAGTCCCCCTGGACCCAGCGTTGTTCTGGGCACTCCTGTCAACCCAGCAATGACTAGAGATGGCATGACTTTCTGCCCAGGTAGAAAGGCATCCTCCTCTTCTGACTTCTTTTCTGATTCTCCTTCCTGAAATTCTGCCTTTATACATAGAAGGCATAACTTTTGGCTTAGCAAATAGGCACTTCATGCATTCAACAAATAGTTATTTAGTGCTTATATACCAGACATTCTGTTGAATACCTCTTCTAATGATGGAGGTGGGTGGGAATCAAGATCTACTCCGGGAGGCCCCATAATACACACACACACACACACACACACACACTACAGCGTGAAATTGCTGGAACAACGGTGTTTGCAAAGTGTTGTGTTAACACAGCTTACCCCAGGCAAGAAGTACATTTTTGAACCACAGGTAGCAGTTTGATGTTCGAGGGAATCTATACTGAGATCACAGTCTGTTCAGAGGAAAAGACCAAAAGGAAGAGAAGTTTAGGAGGCAAGAAAGGTTGAGGGGCTAAGGAGGTGAAAACAATTTAAGGGTTTTCTTCAGCCTTCCTTAAAACCTCAGAAGGCTCTGTGGAAGCCTCAAAAGGGAATAGAATCTGAGGAGTTGTATTCCAGCTCTAGTATGGGAGACTATTCTGACAATTACAGCTGCCAAGAATAAAACGAGCTGCCTTATCAAGCAGAGAGAGTTTCATCACTGGGACTTTTAAACCAAAGTCTGGAGGAATATCTGCCAGGAATGTTCGTGCAGCCACTTATTTATTCAATGGAATATTTATTGTGTACCTACTATATCCTCTCATCTTGTTCCAAAGAACTTTGGATTAAAAAGGAAAAAGAAAAGATATGGCCCTGGATCTAAAGCTCTCACCAAAGCAAATGATTTTGTGCATGTAAGCTGCTATGGGGACATGGAGGATTTTTTAGAGGAATTGTACGTTTGGGTGGGATGTAGGACCAATGACCTCTAAGGTCTCTTGGCTTCTATAATTTTATGATAGTGTATAAATTATAATCTTTCTGAAAATAAAAATGTTCATCTAATCCAAGAATTTTTCTTGGAGTCAAACTTTGGAGATCCAGGCCTCCATTGCTTTAAAATGATGCTTTAGGTCAATAAACACCTTTCCTCTAATCTGCTGGAGGAACTTTCCCATCTATCATAACATTTAAACTTCACATCTAACCTGTACACAAGACCATGTTTAAATAGATAAGGACGTGGAAAAGCAGAAACAACAGATGGGACTCGCCTAAGTCCCAATCGTTTGCAGGGAAGCTGGGTAGAACTCAGGTCTCCCAAGTCTCATTTACTGTTCCTGCCAACAGACCAGAATGCATTTAGCCTTCTCCTTTGGTGGATTTTGTCCCAGAAAGTTTCTCTTTCTCTCTGCTTCCTCCCCTCCCCCTATTCCGTTATTGCAAGCCCAGAATCTGGCAGATGAATGACCTGGCTGGTCTCCCATGTTTCCCTCTGAAATGTAGAACCCGACATCCTTTACATTTAGAATTCCAAACACAGTCACTGCTATGTCAGAAAAATATTAACTGTTTGAGCAGTGGACCTTGCCACCAGCCCAGGAGAATGATAAGCACAGACAGAGAAGTAAGCATTCCCTGCCTTGGCTCAGCTCTAAGGGAAGATGCATGACTGAGTTCGGGTGGCAATGGTGTTTTCAAAAAATAAATAAAGGAATTCAGAAGCCTGTGCTAAGAGCATTAGCTTTAGGGGGAAACAGCCTTCTCCAAGAGACCAGTACATGTGTGCTCTGGCTTATTTATTTGGCTTTCATTTGAGGTTGAAGTGGTAACCAGTGGGCAGGTCCTGAGGCCAGTGCTTCTGCAAATGTAGGGCCATTTGGGATGCCAGCAGTTCTGTTGTCATTTTATATCCCTCAGAGTGAATCACACTGACAGCCTGACAATGCTGTTGAGAGACAGCACAAGGCACCTGTTCCAACAGCCGTCCCATCAGACTGAGTAGCCTGCTATCTCATCACAAAGGGAGAGGCAGGGCAGGGAGGGGATGGGACATGTGGGAAGGAGCACAGCTGCACCATCTGCTGAGGTGTCCCATGGCCTGGTTCCCGGTAGCACCTCCTAAGATGTCCCAAGCTGATCTCCAGGCTGGTTTAGAAGTCTCAGCTCTGATCAATCAGGTGATTCACATGATTTACTTCCAGAAACACCAGAGAGAAAACACAAGAAAATCTCCAGCTGTTCATCCACGAAATATGGGGACTTGAGGGAAATTCCATAAAAGGAATTTTATATTTTGGATTGTGTCAGGATCATTGGAAGATAACCCATTCCGACACCCACCTCAAACCCCGTTTACACTCACACATGCATACACTCATGTGCACGAGCACCTCCTAACCCCCTTATCTTGTTTTATTTTTCTTGATTTTACTTAAAATTTTTGGAGTCACTTATTTGAACATTATCCGTATCCTCTACTAGGGAAAATTAGCCCTCCCACCAAGGTCAAGGACTTCGTCATTCATTGCTGTAGTCCTGGTCCATAATACAGTGACAGGCACACAGTTAGTTCTCATTAAATAACTATTTCTTCACTTGTGGCCTGAAGTACTATTATTGGAGATTTATTAACTTAGTTTTCAAAGACTTCAAAGTTATTAAAATGCAAACACCCTAGAATAGCACTTTAAGCCTTAATAATAGTTCTTAGCTAATAAATTTTGAGAACGGGAAACTGCCATGAGATTATGAAGCACAGATAGTTTCTAGAATAATGTTCAAGAGGAAAAGCATTATAAGTGAGGAGGACCTAAAACAAGAGGGCGAGAAACAGGAACAAATAATGAGTCAGGGCTGCGATAAGCCCTCTTGATTATTTGCCCCAGTCAATCCTGCCAAGAAGTCATGACTGATTCTCCAGCCTCCCTCAATACCCAGCCTCCTCAAATTCTATGTCAGCCCTGGCAGAGAAACTGTTTCCTCTCCACTGTCACTGCTGATACCATGGTGCAAGACCCATCACTTGCCCTCCCCATTTAACCTATGTTGCTTATTCCTTCCTAGTCAACTTTCCAAAATACCACTTCATTCTTACTACCCCATGATAGTTATAAGGACTGCTTATCAACATTTCTGATTCCCCCTTTACAGGCAAATGATAGCCATGCATATGTCTAATTATGTCCAGTGAATTGTTAGCAGAAGTAAAAGGATATCACTTCTGGACTTGAACATTTTATTGTTGATGTGAGACACTCCAGAGCTCTTTCTGCTGTAGTGATCACCAAATATTTGAGATTAGTCTGAGTTCCTGAGTGACCAGGATGAACAGACACCCCAGTTAACCCACAGTGGATACAGAGTAAAATATTAGCCTTTGTTATTTAAGGCCTAATAATTAGGAGGTGCTTATTACTGCAGCATAACACAGATTATCCTGACTAATGTATACTTCATATACTAGATATTATTCAGGGGCTGTGGTTTAATAGGCCTTGGTCTTAAGTCTTAGTTTTCTACTTACCATCAGACAGGGAAACCTATATAATCTCTTAAGTCTCCTCGTTTGTTAGATTGGAATAATACTTTGGGTTGATGAAATGAAATGGCCAGGTGTTGTGCCTGACCTGCAGCAGTCATTCAATGTGCTCAGTCTGGTGAGTTCCCTGGCCTCTTCCTCTTTGTTACACTCACAAACATATGTTGTAACACTGTCCCTCACCTAGCCCACCTGACCTGCCTCCCACTATTCTCCCTCATGATTGGTGCTCATGGTATCAAAAGCAAAGATTCTCACCAGACACAGTTGTGCACACCTATTATCCCAGCAACTCTGGAGGCTGAGGCAGGGGATCATGAGTTCAAAGCTAGCCTCAATAACTTAGTGATACCCTAAGCAACTTAGCTAGACCCTGTTTATGAATAGAATATAAAAAGGGCTGGGGATGTGGCTCAGTAGTTAAGCACCCCTGGGCTCAATCCCTGGTACCACAAGAAAATAAAAAATAAATTAAATAAAATAAATAAAAAGCAGAGATTCTCCACCCTGGCTTTGTATCTGGAACTCAGTACTTTACTAAATACCCATGACCAAACCTTCACCTTAGACCAGTTAAATCACTCAGCTTTGGTTTTTTGAGAAGCCACCTCTGGTGATTTAAATCTGCCCCAAGATGGAGAGCTCCAGTCTAGGATCATAATGCAATGTTGTGAGTGCAGATTATGCAACTGGTTGCCTCCTGCCCATCTGAATTGCATAGCTGCGAGTGGTTTTCTCTGTCTCCATTTCCCTGTTTGGAAGTGGGGATGGGAATAATGAAGCACCTACCTCACAAAGCCTTCATGAAGCTTAGCAGAAGAGTAGGTAGCCTCTGCTATGCCTGGGACGTGGTCAATTCTCAATGTGTGGGATTGCTCCTTCCCTCGGACTGTGCTCAGCCCTAGCATGCCCTCCTCCTCCTCCTCAAGCCCTCTCCTTCTCACCCCCTGCTCAGAGCTTTCCCCTGTAACTCCTACACATGTCTCTTCTGCTCCCAACGTATTACACAGGGAGCATGTACCATGATTCAGCCGTGAGGGTGCAATGTGCTGCTCTTCAATGCTCTAACCCCATCTGCTCCATGAGGTGGGAAACTGCAGGGGGGAAGTGATGCCATCCATTATGCCTTTTCTTCTCTATCCCTTACGACAGCCAGAGCAGGTTTGTGCACACACACCATTTGCTAATTGATAGGTGGCTATTGGATTCAAAGACCTTCAGCACATCAACACTTCAACACCCAGTCATGTCCCCAGGACTGGCTCCCCATCAGGAAACTGGGCAGAGACTAAATACAACACCGAGGAGATGAGAGGGTAACCTTCCTCTCCTCGATCCCCTACCCAATCAAAGAAGAGAATGGAAGTTCAGTTTGTTTATTTGGATTAATTGTACTGCTCTGAAGGAAAAGTGCTGGCAGGATGTCATTTCTCCTTCTTTCTGAAGGTACACTGAGAAACACTTCAACCAGCAGTGGACCCTCCTGGCTTTGGCCTTGGTGACCTGGGGTCCATTCTGGAAATCAGAACCCTCCTTGCTCCATCCTGCAGGCCCTTCAGATGGGGAAGAAGAGGCGGTGGAAACCTGTAACAATTTTTGAAGAATTGGGTTGGGTCTCTGAGCACACCCAGTCAGTATCTATTTTCACTGCCTCTTTTCCTTCCATAAGAGGGGGAGATAGTGCCTGGTGGTTGGGAATTGAGACCAAGAAAAAAAATTTTGGATTCCTATGATTCCTTGCCCTCCATTCAGGGTCCTCAGTTAATGAGAGGGAGAAGGAGAAAGGGGACAAATACTCACACTTCCTGTGTCCCAGCTCCAGGTTCTGAGCACTCTATATACCTGCCCATCTGTCTGTGTTTGTCAGTTTCATAGAGTGGATGAAATTGTCCCATTCCACAGGTGAGGAAGCAGTTCCAGATTAGTGAAGTTTGAGCAGTTCAGAGCCAGAACTGGAACCAAGTCAAGCATTCAGGCATGTACTGACCACTTCATCCTCGTAATACGTAAAGCTCCTCATGATGATGGCAGGACTTGAGGGAAAAGGGAGGAGTGGGAGAGATTTAGAGCTTATACAATGTGTAGGCATTAAAAATACACACAAGGCTTGTTTTAATCAGGTAGGGGAAGACAGAAGACATGGAAATTCTGTCATGAAGAAAGATATTTTTTACTATTATTTTAATTGTATACATTTATAGGGCACCATTGATAATTCAATACAAGTATACAAGGTGTAATGATCAAATCAGGACACTTGACATTTTCATCTCCTTAAACAGTTGTGTTTTTTAAATTTTTGATTAATACACAAAGAAGTTTATTCTCACAGATTGATAGAAACAGGAAGCATGACATGCCACGCAAGCCCCCAAGGGAAGGACCAGAGATGGTCCATGGGCAGAAAAGGGAGAGGGTAGGGCATGGCCCACAGCCTTTACTGAAGTTTTTGCAAGAAGGAATGAGAAGGGAAGCTGTGCTTACAGGTAGTCATTTGCTACCTGTAGGGATTAGCTAGTCTTAGAGAGTCAGTGTCCCTAGGATCAAGGTTCCACATTCCAGAGCACAAAGAACACAGAAAGTAACATAAACACAGTATGTGATGGTGAAATCTGTAGGTGAAAACAATTGGGAGGAATAAAATGTGATTAAACCCTATGACTCAAGCCACAAAGGACAGAGACATCTGCCTGAGATAAGAGTCTAAAAATGGCAATGAGGGAGCTAGGAGAGCCAAGGCCACTGCCAGGCCTGGCAGCAGAAAGGAAGCAGCATCCTCCAGGAGAAACCATGCTTTGGCAAGACCAGAGGAAAAAGTGAGGAGTCCTGACATGTGAGAAAAAGTGAGGAAGTTAGGACTGCATGATGGCTCCAGAGTGAACAGGGAAAGGCTGGGGAAAGCTGGGGAGAGAAGGCAGCAAGGGGCTGGAGAGGAGGCATGAGGCAGTAGGGGAGATGGTTGCAGGGGCTGAGGAAACAAGGGGTGGTGATCATGGCCAGATGGACTGACCCTGGACATTGACCCATCTGAGGTTCCAGGTGGTTCAGGAAGCCAGCATCAAGCTATCATCTGTGGTCCATACTTCTGATTTTTCCACATTCTTTATAGTTGTGCATTATAATTGTACAACATGGTGGGATTTGTTGTTACATATTCATACATGCACATAATACGTGCCCATGATTTGGATGCTATGTGGCCTTGAAGTTCTTATACTTTTTAATGAGAGCTCTGACTAAATTAGCTGTTGAAAGGGGTTCTGTTGTTGTTGTTGTTGTTGTTGTTGTTGTTGTTGTTGTTTTGGGGGGATCTCTGAATGACTTGTTCCCAAAAGAATTATCAAAGCTCATGGTGCCTCAGAGGTTTAAGGCTTTGTCAATGTAATAGAGAAGTCTCAAACATTTGGGGGAATTGCCTTTGACTCAACACCATATAAACAGGGAAAGGATGAACTCCTAGTGGAGTCCCCATGGTCCAGGTTTTCTCAGGGTGTTTGTTTTCAAATCTGTCACTGCTTTCACAAACAAGATGACCACTCAGGACATAAGACACAGGAGGCTGAAGAAGTGGACACATGAGGTGATTGATCTGAGATCACTTCTAAGACACCTAGGTCCAAAACTCAGGTGGTCACAGCATGATAGGGAGGGGCTTCCCCTAACATCTTCCCCTTAGCTGGAGGGAACCAGTCATTACTGCTCAGTTGTCTCACTTCTGCCATGTAAGGATCCTGAAGCCTGGACTCTTACCAGATTAGAATCTTTTCCCCCTGAGCTTCTTTGGGTCCATGTTGCATGACCCCCCATGCTAGTGCTCACCTTGACCCTATTTTACCTCCATACCTCATCCCATACTTCTCACCTCACACCTGCCCCACTTGGCTGCTCCAGTATGTTTTACTCACTCACTCCTTGAATGTAAAGGACCTCCCATGTATCAGCTGCCATACTTGACATTGACAGCCCCTGATTTCCTACATGCCAGTCTTCAATCCACCCATATTCAGGAAGGATTCCTGCATGCAAACACAATGACCAAAGTGAGTGCTGGATGCGGTGCAGGAAAAGAGAAGAGTCCAATTCACTCCCTGGCTGGCTGGAGCTTGCAGGTTGTGGAGCAGACCAGCTTTCACAGGTCTTCATTCTGCAAGATGAACTGAGCACTGGATGGGATACTGCTAGGAGGTGTGTTCAGTAATGAGAAGAGCAGAGTTAAAAGCCCAGATGCTGCTGTGTAACTTGTCTGGTTTGGGGTGAGTTGCTTATTCCCCTGGGAGCTCCAGCTCATCAGACTATAAGATGAGAATAATAATCTACCCCCAACATTGATGTGGAGATCAAATGAACTATGTCTGTAGAAGTGCTTCATAAACTATAACGAGGGATGAAAATTGTTGTCATCGGCAAGTAATAATAATTATGTAATTATCTAGAGATTAAAAGAAAGTGTGCCCCAAAACCTCACTCCTAAAGATTTAGCCATGGTTCCTCATGTTATCCAGATCTCTAAAACCAAATAATCTGGCTGCTAAGAGCTCTGTACACACCCTTCTGGAGGAACCGCTCTTAACCACACCCCTTTCCAGTTTCTCCTACTCTCCTTGGAGTAGTTCCCTGACAACCACGGAGCTGGGAGGACACAGCCACTGGGCTGCTCACATCTAACCAGGGCCTCTGAACCCCACAGAGGGGCTTTCAACAGAAGGTCCCGTCCCAGTCCACAGAGCTGAGTGCCGGTTTAAATAATGACCTGCACAGCTGTGCAGAGGCAGATATTTCCCCAATTACGATGGCATTAGGGGAAGTTATTGGAAGGGACTTTTTCCCACCATTGGGTAGTAAATGCTTTGCTAATTTGCCTGATGATCCATTTACGATGGTTGCTGGCTGATCCTCTTCCACAATCTACCTTTAATGGCCTGTCTGTTGGAGAGGCCAGTCTTCTCCAATGAACCAACTTTATTTTATTATGGCTTATTATTGTATTTTGCTGAGGGAGTGCCTGCAAATGAGAAAGTGGCCTGCAAAACTCTCTCATCACAGGCATAATTACTGCCAAAGCACTGGGAAAGAAAGAAAAACAAATAGTAATCTTTGCTAATTGAAACAGTAAAATATGTGCAGTACAGAACAATTCTATGTAGAATTTTAAGAGGAACACTATACACAAACACACACACACACGCACACACACACACACACATAGAGAATTGCCCTACGAATCATAAACATGGAAGACATCTCCCCTTTCTCACTCACTCCTCTGTCTCCCACAGCTCCTTATTTTGTGTGTGTTTGAAGCTTAGTGGTATTAATTATTTTTCAGATTTTTTTGGCAGGATTATTCTATAATTAAATCCATTTCCCTTGGGGGGGAATTTACTTCACTTGTTTGCATTTCATGTGCTCCCTTCACAGAATGAGATGTGAAAGGAAGGTTTTGTTTGCATTTGGCTCTGCAATTGCTCCACTCCTTCTTTTTCTACCCACCACCCCTGCTTAGGTTCTCCCAGCCTCTGGCCATGCACATAAAACACAAACAAGTCCAAGATTCTTAGAACAATTTTTTCCACATGGAATGAATTAGGGGGTAAAATTGCCATACATAAGAGAAGCCAACTGGTGAGAAAATGAGCAAATCATTACGTATTTAATCTTTTTCTCTTGTAAAGATAAACTAACTGCGGGCTTCTGTTGATTCCTCCATCTTCACCACATCAGAAATACCATAGGCAAAGATGAAGAAGGCAGATAAGCTTTATGAAAAACTTTCTGGCCAATTCCATGCTCATAAAAGCAGAGGTAGTGTGAGACATAGACAAACAGAAACTTGTGGTCAGGCAATCTTGGGTTCAAATCCTACCTTAAAAGTAAGGTAGAGTAAGCCCCGTAAAACCTCTCTCTCCAATTGATTACTGTTAAAAACTCTGGACAAAGCAGAAAATGAACTCTCTGAGGGCTCTGAAAATAAACAAAAGCAAGCAATTGGGAAGATGTGTTAATACCTGGAGCAGCAAGGCACATGCAGATGAGTTTCCCTGGCTTCCTCCCTGTTTTCTCTGACAGCATCGTCCTGAAGGGGACCCCCACACATGGAGCCATGACCATTGGTGGTGCTAAAACTTGAATTGAGACACCAATTTGGACCAGAGAAACTGGTAAAAACAAATGCTATAGGCTGTAGGGGGTGGGGCAGATATTGGAGAAGACAGAGTTGGAGAAGAAAATCTTCTCATTTTATGAGCAACACACACAAGTCCAAAAGGGCCCCTGAGCTGCACCTACCTGGAGCAAACTCAAGCAGGATAGCAAAGGTTTTGAAAACTAAATTGCGCCATGGATCACTATCCAGAGAAGGTAAGATAAAACTTTCAGTCTGAATCTAACTGGTTCACACTAAAACAAACCAAAACAAAAATCAGTATTCTCAAGAGGATTCTAACAGAATGCTGTTAAATGGACAAAATAGCATTTGTACTATCCAAAATGCAATCCCCAAATGCAAATTACTTGACATACAAAGAAGCAGGAAGACATGAACAAATTTTCAAAGGAAAAGACAATTATAAGATGGTAACTCAGAAGTGATCCAGGTGTTAGAATTATCAAAGACTTTGACACAGTTAATGTTTTTTAGATTTCTTTAGTATGTAATTTTTTCCTTTTTATTGTCTATTATAATTATACACACAATAGTGAAATTCATTGTTACATATTTGTACATGAACACCAAATAACAATATAACCTGGTCATTTTCATCCCCCCAGTACATCCCTTCTCTCCCCTCCTCTTTATTCTGATCCCCTTCCTCTATTCTATTGCTCTCCCTTCTATTTTCATGAGATTCCTTTTTTTTCCTTTTTTTTTCTCTTTAGCTTTCACATGTGAAAGAATACATATGACCTTTGACTTTATGAGTTTGGCTTATTCTGCATAACATGACACTCTCAAATTCCATTTTCCTACAAATGACAGAATTTCATTCCCCTTTATTATGGCTGAACAAAACTCTATTGTGTATATACACATTTTTTAATCCATTCATCCATTGACAGACACCTAGGCTGCTTCCATAATTGTTTTGTTTGTTTTTGTGTGTGTGCATATGTGCATTGTGCTCCTACAAACATGCATGTATGAATTTGTCACCATAGTATGCTGACTTTAGTTCTTTAGGATAAATACCAAGGAGTGATATAGCTGGATCTTATGGTAGTTCCATTCCTAGTCTTTTGAGGATTCTCCACACTGATTTCCATAGTGGTTTTACTAATTTACTATCCCACCAACACTATAAATGTGTTCCTTTTTCTTCACATCCTCTTCAGCATATATTAGTCTTTATATTCTTGATGTTTGCCATTCTGACTGGTGTGAGATAAAATTTCAGTGTAGTTTTGATTTACATTTTTTGATTGCTAAGGATGTTGAACATTTTTCATATATTCATTGGCCATTTGTATTTCTTCATTTGAGAAATGTCTGTTTATTTCATTTGCCAATTTATTGATGATTGGGTTGTTTGATTTTGTTTATAAGTGTTTGAATTCTTTATAATTCTGGATATAATCCTCTGTCAGAAAAGTAGGTAGCAAAGATTTTCTACCATTCTGTAGTTTCTCTCTTCACCCTCTTAATTGTCTCTTTTGCTGTGCAGAAGCTTTTTAATGTGACGCCATCTCATTTATTACCTCTTGGTATTATTTCCTGAGCTTTAGGAGTCCTATTGATGAAGTCATTGTCTGTGCCTATATACTGGAGCATCAACCCTACATTTTCTTCTATCAAAATTTCTGATATCATTTTTAGGGTCTTTGGTCCATTTTGAGTTTTGAGTCTTTGATCCATTTTTGTGCAGGGTAAGGGACAGGGATATAGTTTCATTCTTCTACATATGGATATCTAGTTCCCAGCAACATTAGTTAAAAAGGCTATCTTTCTCCCACATGTTTTTGGCACCTTGGTCAAGGATCAGATGACTGTATCTGTGTGAGTTCGTCTGTTTGTCTTCTATTCTGTCCCACTGGTCTATGCGTCTGTTTTCATGCCAGTACCATGCTGTTTTTTGTTACTATCCTCTGCAGTATAATTTGAAGTCAGGAATTGTGATGCCTCTAGCGTTTCTTCTTTTTGCTCAGAATTGCTTTGGCTACTCTGGGTCTTTTATTTTTCCAAGAGTATTAGTGCTGTTTTATTCCTAGTTCTCTGAAGAATGTCATTGGTATTTAAAAAAAAATTTTTTTTAATTGTCAATGGACCTTTATTTCATTTATTTATATGTGGTGCTGAGAATCAAGCCCAGTGCCTCACACATGCTCGGCAAGCACTCTGCCACTAAGCCACAACCCCAGCCCGTCATTGGTATTTTGATGAGAATTACATTGAATATACATATTACAAAGCAACTGTAGTAATTATCTTGTGTGAGGTACAGGCAAAAGAATGGAAAGAAAAAAGCTCTCAGCAGAGATGTGGAAATCATACAAAATCAAATGGAAATTTTACATTGGAAATTTTTTAAATTACCAGGTAGCCTCAGTAGGGTTTAAAAATAGAGCAACAAAAATAATCTAGCATAAGGAACAGAGGGAAAATTTTAAACAAACAAACAAACAAAAAAGGACAGTGTGAGAATCAGTGAGACAATATGAAATAGACATTGGTGTCCCTTGAGGAAAGGAGGAAGAGTGAAGAAATTATGACTGAAAGCTTGGTGGAGAAACAAAAATTTATAGATTCAGAAAGCTCAACAAGTCTAAAATAGGATGAACTCAAAGAAAACCATGCCCAGACACATGATATTCAAACTATTGAAAACTAAAGATAAAGAAAAAACACTGAATGCAGCTAGAGAAACCACACATTAAATATAGAAGAGTGATTTGGAATATTGTGGACTTCTCCTCAGAAACCATGGGGGTCAGAAGACAGTAGAGAAGAGCTTTTAAAACAATAAAAAATAAATGTCAACCCAGAATTCTATATCCAGCAAAAATATTCTTATAGATGAAGGCGAAATAAAGACATTCTCAGATAAAAGGAAAATAGATAATTTATAACCAGCAAAGCTGCTCTATAAGAAATGTTAAAGGAAGTGTGAAGTGATATGACACCAGAGAGAAACTCCTATTTTCAGGAAATGGTAACATCTGGATAAATAGAAGACTATGTTTGTCCTCTTGAGACCTTTAAAACATGTGTGCCTATTGAAAGCAAAATTGATAACACCATTTGGTGAAGTTTTCAATGTGTGTAGTGGTGAGATATTCAATGATTATAACATAAAGGGAGGATGTAGAGATCAGTGTGTTTCGAGATTTCTCCATCTTGCTTAAAGTGATAAAATATTAATTCTAACTAGAATGTAAGAAGTCAGGTATGTATATTGTACTTCTTAGAACAATCACAAAAAATAAACCAAAAAGAAATAGCTCGAAGAGCCATTAGACAAATTAAAACAGAAAACCAAAAACAAAAACAAAAAGATTCAAATAACTAAAGAGATTTAAAAAAAATAGAAAGGACAAACAAAATAAATAATAAAATGATAGACCTAAATCTGACCATAGCAATAATTATATATTAGTCTAAACATACTAATTGAAAGACAGAGATTGTAATACTGGATTATCTTTTAAAAACTGCCTTTACTATATACCTCTAAGAAGATGGAAACTTATTTAATCTTTCTGATTCATAATTTCTCTATCAGTTATAGGGGGATAACAATATCTACCATGTATGGCTGTTATGAAGATAAAATTAGGTATTGTCAGTTAAATGACTAATGAATAGCAAGTGCTCAATAAATTCTATCAATTGTCTATTAATTACTATTAACAATGACCATTAACTGCTATTAAGTCCACTTACATTAGTTCAGGACCACTATTTGCTTTTCCCTACAATCTCTTGTTTTTGAGAAAAATATTCATGGGAAGATGTAATCACAAAAGAATAAGGAGGTATCTTCCCCCAAAACATTGTTTCTCTTATGCCACTATGAATGTGACACAAAACTACTATATATTTTTATCTTACTCTATCACTATGTGTTAATAATGTTTTTAGCATTATGAAATGTTTTATTTTATAGATTAAGACCCTATTTACACATCATCTATCAACTCTAAACACTTATTTGAACCAAACCCATTGAAATGATTCCTGCTTACTATAATATAGAAATCCATTTTACTTCCCATAAACATATTTGAATTTCACAATTTGAATGTCAAAGCAAGGAGTCAGACCCAACAAGATCAGTCCTTGCTAATTTATATAATTTAGGCATCCACTAATGAGCACACATTCTCCACCAGAAGGCACAACACTGATTCATTTCCTTTGTGGAGAAGGTAGACAGCTGAGATTCTGGCCAGAGCAGAGATAGAGACTGGCTGGACATTTAAGAAGCAGAGTTGCCAAAGTACCAGAGAGGGATTGGGCCTTGAGATCCATCAGCAGTTGTCAACTTTCCTCAATGAATATTGTTCTAGGAGTAAAAAAGACAGAGAAGTTCATCTTCACAAATACATATTGAGAATTAAGCATATGCAAGGTGCAGAGCAAGGGGCCAGGCATAGAGAGGCAATCAACCGGACTGCTGCCCTCAACTGGCTGAGAGTGCAATGGAAGAGGCAGCTGATCTACAGATCACTTGCAGCAAATGTGGACATTGCTCTATTCATGCCTTCTGGAGACCTTGGAACCCAGGGACCAGATTCCCAAAAACCCCAGAGATCAGGTTTGGAGAATCCCCACTCTAGGAACCTATTCTGATTTTCTTCAGTCAACATCTCACACACAGGGAGGTCTGGGAGTTGATTTTTCCTGGTGTTGTTTGCAGTGTCGCTTACCATTTATGTCGCCTGTCATAGGAGCCATTATAATATTTGCTTAAGTATTTAAATCAAGCCCTTTACTTAAAACCAGTGGTTGCTGAGCTTTAATTAAAGCATATTTGCATACATTAATATCACCCAGCTTCCCCACATTTTAACTGTATTTTTGCATTCAAAACATGACATTTCAATAACAATAGTTGTCAGTGCCTGGGCTCTTATTTATGCCACAATTACAGGTCCTGTTAATTACAGCCCCGGCTGGTTTTTCCAGTTCCTTCTGACAGAGCCTGTGCACAGCCACTGCTTGTAGTTCTTCCTGTGTGCATTTCAGCCTTTAAGGAGCAGCCCCACCATGCTACAAAGGATTTACAGATGTGGGACTCCTTTATCCCCAGCCCTGCTGACGTTCTGGACTTCAGAAGCCAAGAGGAGCAAATACGGCTCTTATATCAGAGTCTATTGGGTCTGGCAGCTTCTGGGCTAAAATCCTGAAGCTGCTGGAGGATCTGGGGTGTATAAAGCTGAGGACCAACATGAACTCTGATCCAGGTTGGAATCTTCTCTGAAGTTTAAGTGCTCAAGAGAAAGAAAGTAATTTTAGTAGACTCTGAATGCTGTGAGTTGCAGGTGAAGGAAGAGTAGGGAAGTTTCTATCTTGAGGGTTGCCCAGTGTTACCGGCTGCTGCTGGTTAGTGAATGTCAATAAAGAGTTGGAGGCTCAGCATTGTGGAGGGTTTGGTCACCTGAATTCCTGCTCCTTTTTCAGATTTGGTCAAGGCCTCCCACCCCTAGATGGGCTGAGTTGCTTACTTTCTCCTCTCTTGTACTAACTCTGTTAGGGCACTACCTACTTGTCAGTATTTTTCTCTCTTTTCAACTAGATTATGAATTCCTGAGGGAGAGAAGCATAATTTGTTTATCTCCCCATTGCCTAACACACATGGACCTCCAATAAACTTTTCTGGAAAAAAACAAGAAACCATAATACACAATGCAGAGTCTGAACTTGATCTGACAAACAGGTGAGGCTCTTGTTATAGGAAGGCCAAGACTGAAGACCATACCACACCTGGCAGAGAGATGCCTGTTCCCTCCAGTGAACTAACCCGTTAGTCAGCTCAGATACTGCAGAGCCTGCAGGGCACGCATGACCCCATTCTGCCCCAGGACCCTTGCCAATCAGACCCTGCACTTGTCCTCCCAGTGACTCCAGTGGAAATGTTCTGAAAACAGAAAAACAAGTGGCTTATGGTGTCCCAAAACTGCAGAGACAGACAAAAAGGGGAGGTCCTTCCAAAACATCCCTCTGTGGCCACAGTGGATTTCTGAACTCCATGCTGAAGTCAGAGGAGTGAAAATTCTGCCTGAGCCTGACATTTCCAAACGCTGAGGCTGGAACAATAAACAGTGTGCTCAGCAGGCAGAGAAAGCCTGATTTGGGTTTCTCATGTTTCTATCCAAATACCCTCCTGCAAGCCTGGCCACAGACAGTCTCTAGGGCTGCTATGAGTGCTGAAGCTGTCCCTGACCTCTGGGAGCCATGCAGAGATCCCCGGGCCTGACAACAAGGTGACAGTAGATACCCCTGTGGCATAGAGAAAACAAAAGATACTGTGAGCCAGCAACTGCTTAGAACCAAATTGGAATGAACCCCATGGAAGTGAGGTGGGTCTCAGGGCGCTGGGGGAAAGAATGTGTGCTAGAGTTTGAGCTCACAGCACTGGGAAGGGAGGCTTGGCCCAGTACCATTTTAGCAGCCAACGTTAAGCCCTGTCTGTATACTGACTTCCCTACAAGCCTTTCTGTCTCTCTGCATATCAGATCACTTCATCAAAGATATGTTGAACACACATTATGTGCCAAATACTATGCTGGATTCTGGAGAGAAGAAAATGAATTAGACTCATGTTTTGATGTATAAGAGTTTGCCATCCTTCCAGGAGAAACAAATAGCTAATATTGTTTTGGAGTGGTAGGTGATAATTTTAGGGTGTACAAGGTTCTAAAGATGCAGTGGGGAAGACCACTAGCTTAGCCTGGGCATCCAGAGAAGACTTCCTGGAAGAGAAGGCATCTAAACAGAGTTTAGAAATAATTCCTATCTGGATAAAGATAGATGGGCAATGGACTTCAGGGAGCACAACCACCATAAGCAAAGGCCTAATGGTGTAAGAGTTGGTGGTGTGTGTGAGAAGCTAGAAATTTAATGTGACTAGACGTGTTGTGCAAGATAGAAACAGTAGAGGTAAGGCTGGAGGAACTGGCAAAGGCTGGACTAGGAGGGTCTCATGGGGCCCTTTAAGCCAAGAGGAGGAGTTTGGAATTTCTGCAATAGAAAATGAGAAGTCTTTGAACAAGTTTAAGTATGGAAATGGCATGAGGAGATTGACTTTGCAGAAAGATCACTAGGCTGCAGCCCAGTAGCAAAGAAGTGATTAGAAAACACTTCCAGATGAAGTGGACCAGCTAGGAGGCCATCACAGTGAGCCAACAGAGAGTTCAATGGGCAGTGAAGGGTCTGGAGAGCATGGAGGAATGGGAGAGATGCTGAGAAGACAGCTTGACCAGACCGGGCTTGAAGGGGAGAAAGAGGAGCTAAAAACAACCTGGAGATTACTGAATTGGAGAACTATAGGAAGGGTAGTGCCACTGACTGAGATAATAATAATGATAAGAGTAATATTGTATCACTATATAATAATTATCATTATATAATTATTATATATAATGCCAGACACTATTGTGAGTTCTTTTCAAGGGATATTTTATTTAACATTTACAACAACCCTGTGTGATTGGGACTATTGCTTTATTTTATGAATGAGAAGAATAAGACACAAAGAATGCTAAGTAACTGGTTGAAGGTACACAACTACCAGATGGTGACCCTGAGCCTTTGAACCTCAGGCAGTTGGGTTCTGGCAGTAATGGAGTGGCTGTAGTCTTGACCATTACACTGTGGGGCCTCCTAGGAAATAGGTGTTGCCAAAGGTAGCCCAGGTGGTGTCTAGCACAGTCTTTGGAGTCTGTCTTGGTTTGAGTTCCTCTGGAAAGTGGTTTATTTGAGAGGTGATCCCCAAAACATCAGCAGAGGAGAAGAGAAATCAGAGAAGCAGAGAAAAGGTGAGGTGACGCACAGGTCACAGCTCCCAGGGAGGCTCCATCCTCCCTGGGAGCTGCAGAATCAGTATAGAACATGTGCCTCAGAATTGTCCTGCCTGGGGGCTGAGGAAGCTAGGGTCCCCATCTGCTCATTCTTCCACATTTCCATCCAGTTACAATGGCAGACCCATTACACTCTGGTGACCAGACAAAGATAACAGGAAAATGTCCCAGGAGCTGCCAGAAGACTGTCTGGAATGCAAATAAGTACCAGGGCACCTGGGTAGGGCTTTAAACGCATCTGCTACAAAACAGAAGTAAGTATTTCTGGAATGCACCACCCTCTGCTCTGCAGAATACACATGGCTACTTTCATAGATCTGAGCAACAGAGAGCAGAGTGATTAAAAAAAAAATCGCCTCCTGGACTCATGGAATGTCAACTCTAGATTAAGTCCCTTGTTGTGCTGGTGACCACAGGAGATAGAAGAAGGAGAAGAAGAGGGATAAAAGGAAAATAAGAAGAAGAATGAGAAAAAGAAGGAAGAGGAGGAAGAAAAAGGAAAAAAAAAAAAGGCTCCGAGAACCTTTTTTCACCTTTCTTTGTTCCAAAAACATATACAGAAGGAAATCTATCCAACCTGAGTCCTGGAGGGTCCCATAAGTAAGGGTACTGCTCGTGGCCTGTGACCCACTTGAACAGGGTCTGCTCTGGGCATGTGGGGGGAGTGGTTGCCTCCTCTATGAATCCACAGTTCACATTTCCATCAGCAAATTCTCCCCACAAAACCTCACCCTGCACACAACCACGTAGACGTCACTCAGTATCCCAGCTCCAACAACATCCCAATTTCAGTCTGATTTCCCATAAATGTCTCTAGAGCAGAAAATGCAAGCAGTATTGTAGTTCAAGGTTAAGAAAATGACCATGCTTCCTGAAGTTTGGTGCAGAAACAATGGAGAGACTGCAGTAGAGTCAAATGTTAATTACAGACAAAAAGGTAATTAAGGCTTAGAGGGATTAGAGGAAGTGCTTTATTACAAGATTTGCCCATTGAAATAAAATGTACAGATCAAACGTAGACTCTATGTTCAAAACCATACAAAATTGTCTGCCAAAGAAATATAAAGATATTCAAGGTAGACTGATCAGATATGGAAAATTAGAGAGATACCCCTTTGATGGAAGGGTAACTTGTAGACACAGAGGCAGGAATTAAACTTCATCAAGGCCACTGCCATCAGTACCAGGTTGTCAGGAGAGCTGTTTGCAGAGCTGCTCATTTCAGACACAGAAATTTGGCTGGTCTCTCTACCCCAAATTTCCAGTAGATTCTCTTGTAAAGGCTAAGAGAAAGTTTAGCTGAGAACAACCCAACCAACGCAACAGAATGCGTTATTACATTCATTCAGTTTCTTAAATGATTACTTTTAAGCGTGAATATTTGTATGAGCTCCAATAAGCGGTGAAGATGAAGTTCAGTCCAGGTCTATTGGACACCCAAGTTCATTGTCCTTCACTATATTCCCCCCTTCTCCCAGGTGAGTGAAATAAAAGGATATCTGCTCTCTGAGGAACAACAGATTATTAGGTAAAGAGGAGTGAGGTGAGGCATAGGAGAAGGGAGCTCTAATGCTACAAGGTGCCAGGGACTAAGAACCTGGAGAGCCTGGGACAAAGTGCCACTCCATGGGCCTCCCTGCTGCCCTCTTCACCCCCACCTGGCCAGTCCCAGTTGGAATGGTCCCTCCCAGTATCTCATTGGACTTTGCCTCCTTAACTTCCCACTGTCACCACGCACCTTTGTTAAGAAGCACAGTTGGTACTGGCAGAAGTTTGGGGGGATGCAGATGACTGGGCAGATTGAGGACAGGGGACAGCTCACCTCCAAACTCATTTGGGAGTCTCAGGTCTGACACTCTCTCTTATCTTTGTACTTTCCTCCCTGTTTGGACTGAATTGTGTCCCTCCCCTCCCACAAATTCATATGTTGAAGCTCTGACATATGAACTCAGTGCGACTATATTGGAGATGGGACCAAAAAAGGCTAAGGTTAAAGGAGGTTTGAATTAGGTCAGGACCCTCATCCAAAAGACTGGCATCCTTATAAGACAAGAGAGACACACCAGGGGTACAGTTGTACTGGGCAAAGGCCATGTAAGGATACAGTAGGAGGGAAGCTGTTTACAGTCCAAAGAGAGGTCTCACCAGAAGCCACATTGCTGACACTTTGATCATAGATATCCAGCATCCAGAAATATAATAAATAAATTTCTTTCATTTAAGCTACTCAATCTGTGGATTTTGTTATGGCAATCTGAGCAAACTAATACATGCTCACCCTGCTCCTCCCCACTATGTCCCTCATAGACAAAGTCAGCTGTATCCTATTCCCCATCTCTAAAATGAAGAGGTGCAGACCCTCTCTAAGTCACTTCTGTGTCTGGCATTCCATGAGCCTATCATGAATTCTTCCACTTGAGTGGGAGAGAATATCTGGGCACAAACTGAACAGACAAGGCTCTCAGCTAGCAGATTCTTCAGAGTGTTGAAGCACTGCTTAATTACTTTCAGGACTTTATTTTTCATTCACCACATATTTACTGAACAGCTATTAAGTGCTAGGAATAGTATTGGGTTGCTATCTTCTTTAGTACCACGCCTCCCTATTTTACTGCTAAGCCAAATCAAATGCTCCTATAAACTTCTGTTCACATCATTTTTCTCTTGGTCTCTTTCTTACTCATGCTCTCTCCCTGGAACTTCAGAGACAGACACCTGGATCCGAGACCTAATTGTTTTACTTAAAAGTCAACACATAACTTTTAGCCTGTTGGCCTTTTCAATCTCAAATGAAAAAAAGGATGCGAGAAAGATTGCTACATGCAGTATCCCTCCCATCCTTAGAAGTGGGCTCTGACTTTCCTTGGACAGTAATGTTACAGAGCTAAATACCTTGCCCCCTTGATCATGTGAATTTCTGGCTAGTGAGATGGAAGAAAAAATATTTTGTGCAGCTTCCAAAGAGGCCTCTTCAAAAAAGCTAATTTGGGTGGGACATGAGCCTTTTGCCTTCCCCGCTTCTTCCTTCCTGCCCAGATAGCAAGTGTCATAACTAGATCTTGAGCAGCCATTTTGGATCAGGAGGTGACCGAGAGGACAAAAGAACTGTGCTGAGGACGACAGAGCAGGGTGATGGAGCTACTCTGAGTTCCAGATGCCTCTCAGGAGACTCCATGTCCTCTGGGGCTGCCCTGCTATAACCTCCTTTCACATGAAAGAATAAACCTCAGGTGTTTGAGCCACAGTTATTTCAGGCTTTATATTATAAACAGTCGAAACTTCACCTATCAGATGTAGAAGATGATATTTCATGGAATTTTTGTCAGGTAAAGGTGCCTATGGTTATTAATGGTTCAACATTTCTCTGATTCACTGAAGAAGAAAGAGGGATGATTGACAGTCAGATCTGTCCTTCATCAGGAGCTTGCCTCTCAGTCACTCTACTCCAGCACCTCCTGCCTCCATATCTCAAGAATTCTGCCCATGACAGTTCCTCTTTGAGGCTTCCAGCCCCCAGCCCTGGAGGCTCACCTTGGCCTTCTGAACCCAGCAGGCGCTGGTTCTTTATTACTGCCCATCCCACAACCCCTAACCCATACTGGCGTTTGTGTGCGTCACCGCCCCCACACACACATTGGTGCTCACTCTGCCTGCCTCCCAGAGGACAGTAATTTAGTAATTTCTGATTTTAGAGCATTTTTAAAATAAATAAATGCTAGTTCCCAGCACATAGCAGACACCTGCTGCTTCTGCGAGGAAGGCATAGGCTCAGGAGTGTGGCACCTTCAGTGTATGCATGTTCTGGCTCCCCCAGAAGGCTCTCTGCTCCTTTTCCATCCATGATTTTCTCTGTGCACTACATAGGGCACAACTGACTTTTCAGTTTTTTTTTTTTTTAAAGAACTGATGTCTGTTTCCCCTAAAACCCTACCTGTTCTTTCATACTGGCCTCTAGAGGTCTTCTCTGACCCGCAGTCTACACCTTCACTTTCCTTGTCCTGGCTCCAGGGACAGACCATTCTGCTCAGTTTCACCTGTCACTAGAGATGCCTTGGGTTGTTCTCCAGTGTAAGAATCTTCAGGCCGCTTGTCTGCTCTACTCACTCCTTGTGGGAACATTAAAGTACAAACACAAATTCTTGTTCCTTCAGGAAGTGAAGCCCATTTCTCTTGCCCTTGAATGTGAGCTGTGATCAGAGATTTGCTTCTAATGAATAGAATGTGGCGGCGCAGACAGTTGGTGAATTCTGACACTAGCTCCTAAAGGCAAGGTGGCATCTTTTCCTCCTCTCTCTTTCTCTCCTCCTCTCTCTCTCATATGTCTTTCCCTCTCTCACAGTCTTCTCTGAGAGAAGCCTGCCATCATGTCTGAGGACACTCACAATGGAGAGGCCCGTGTGCCAGGGAGCTGAAGCCTCCTGCCAATACGTAGCAAGGAGCCAGGTCTGCCAACAATGGCAGGAGTCACTTCCTGGAGAATGAAAGAAATTTAAGAGCTGGGTTTTCTGATGCTAAATTTTAAGACTTTTTCCATCTCGAAAACTGATCCTCCAGCCTGGGTCAAGTCCCCAGTTAACTGAGCCCCAGCTGGCATCCTGCCGGCAGCCCCATGAGAGACTGAACCAGAACCACTCACTAAGCAGCTCTTGGATTCCTGACCCTCGAAAGCTGTGGGAGGCAATAAAATCTTTATTGTTTGGAGCCACTGAGGTTTAGGATTGCACCTCTCAGAAAACTCACAAGCTCCTTGAGGACCATTTTGTGGCATCTTTCACAAAGACTCGCACAGGGTTGGTCTCCTGATAGGCATATGTTAAGTAATCGTCAGCCAGTTGCCTTGACTGGGAAGGACTGCCAAGGACACAGGACAGCTTAGGAAAGGCCAAAAATCAGGCCTTTAGTGTGGTAAAGAGAATATAAAATGGTGAACCAAAACCACAACACAATATAGTGGTGTATTAGTTTCTTATAGCTGCTTTTAAAAAATTGCCACAAACTTGATAACTTAAAATAACCAATTTTCTCTCTTATACTTCTGGAAGCCAGAAGTTGAAAATCCATTTTACTGACCTAAAGTCAAGGTGTCAGCAGAGCTGGGACTCCAGAGATGATTCCATTTCCTGGCTTTTCAAGTTGCTAGAACTGCATTTCTTGTATTCCTTGGCTTGTGGATGCTTCCTCCATCTTCAAATCTCTGCTGCTATCTGTGCATCACCTCTTCTTATATAAAGACCTTTAGGATCACATCTTTCCCATCAGGATAATAATTTCAGGATCTATAACATAATCATACCTGCAAAATCTTCTTTGCTATATGTGATAAATATATGGTAACACTGATGGGTCCTGGGAATTGAGAGGTAGAGACATTTGAGGGGCCATTATTCAGCCCTCTACAAGCAGAAAAGTCCCACTTCTAGAATTAGACAGATTTGAATTCCAATGTTCTGATTAACTATTGTGTGATGCTGAGCAACTAGCATTAAACTAAGCCCAGGTTTTCTTATCTCCATAACAAAGACAATAAAATGAATCTATATAAAAAAGCATTTGGCACTTAGTGGTTTCTAAATAAATACTAGCTTTTCTATTTTTGCTTTTTATTAAGTAGCTAGAAAGAAACACACTCTGACTGGAAAGAAAGTCTTATTACTAGTTTCACATGACACTCATCGTTCACAAGGCAGTTTTGTGTCTATTATCTAATTTGACTATTATCTCCATTTTACCAAATGAAGAAAATAAAGATACCAAGAAGTTAAATTATTTTTTTTCCAAAATCACTTTGCTATTAAGTGCCAGAACTGTTTCCAATGCTAAATCCTAAACATTTCCTTTGTTATTATCACATGCACTCTGTGGGCTCTGCCAAAATCAAAACAGATACCAAACAAACCAAATGCAATGAGATAACAGCAAAATCATATGTTGTCATGGATGGGTGCTGGGCTGGTGCACAAAAGCTTTGAGAGGACACAAAGGAAAAGGGATGGCTGGGAGAGAATGCTCCTTGGAGCAGGCCAGGAAGACTCTTAGGAGTCAGGAAGAGGGTGAGTCTTGCCTTCACCTTGATATTGTCCATTCTGATTCTCTTCACCTCACAAAGGTGCAGAAAAGCAATGCTGAGAGTTATTCCCAATCTTTGGGAATGAGTAACTCTCAGATATGGCTGATAATTTTGGTTTGTTTGCTGCGATACCATCTTAGGAGTCAAAGGTCAATCCAGAGCCATCTGGGATGGAGTAGCATAGGATTGTGCTGTGGTGTAGCCTGGAGTCTTTTCCTTGGTCATCTGTCAGGATGGAGCCCAACTCAGAAGGTAAGAAAGCTGCTGTGCTGGTGACCGAAGTCCACACTAGACCAACAAGGAGGAGAAGTCTGTCTGTCATTGCCTAGGGTATGACTAATAAAATAAAATCAATAATAAAAACATATCACACATAGCCCTCCAATTTGCAAACACTTTAATCTGCATTTTCTCACTTGGCCTCACAAAATCATGCTCATTTTACAGAAAAAGGAATGGATACCATGAAAGCGCTACCATCTGTTGAATGTTGAATATGCACTAATGAATGGGCCAGAAGCCTTCAGAACTGTGTAAATGGAAGCATCTTGCTCTCCTTGTGGGGTAGTTCTTCTCATCTCCAGATGGAGGAACTTTAGCTCAGAGAGGTTAAGTGGCTTGCCACCAGGTTGTCAGATCAGAACTCAAATGCAGCAGGGCAAGGTATCCACCAACAAAGGGTTTTAAATGAGAATGCTGGCACCTGGCACCCAGTGTCCTCTGTAAGCAGTTGGCCACTATCACTGTTCTTAGAAAGGCTCTGACCCATCCCCTATCCAAGAATCACTCCTCCGCAGACTTGCCACTGGGACCAACTCTTGGCTGTGGAGTTAGATGAAGTCATTGCTGGCTCTGAGCCCTTCCCCATTAAAAAGTACCCATGGGGGAAATGAATGGACTGAGTTCCTACCAGTCATCACAACTCAGTGTAAACTCCTGTCAGAAGGACCGTCCCACAGGAAGGTGGGGAGGGTCATTCCACTCCAGCTTCTAGAGGACTTGGTGGACTCAGGGTGCCCACAAGGTTTGACATGTAGTGTCTGTCTTTACCCAAGAAACCCTGATTAGGGACTGGAGAGTCCAACGTGACTACGACCCCTGAAGCCAACCTAGTGGAAGGCACAATGTCTCCCTCTCTATTGTGGCTACAGCTGCCTTTGGAGGTTCCTCTGGGATCCTGGGATTCCACTGATTGAACAAATATACATAAAACCACCAGAGCTTACTTTCTGCCAGAAACAGACTAAGAAGCAATAGAGATCAGGCCCAGAAGGGACAGTGGCCCCACTGAAGCCAAATCATCTCTGACCAGCAGGGATAGAACCTGAGCAACCAAAGGGTGAAGGCTAGACAGCTGGATGGCAAATGTTTGGATGCTGAGAGGCAGGCCCCACGTGGCCAACATATGAGAGAAGACGAAGGAAGAAAGAATAGGGAATATGCTAAGAGGAGGTGAGGCTGGTGGGGCCAGGACCCAAGGAGCATCCAAAGAGTAAAGGAGACAGGGAGCAAACCTCCTGGATGGATGGAGGAAGACCAGAGTGGCCCACACTACAAATTGAGCCTCTGGAGCCCTGGGGCCAGTGTCACCCAGGGTCCTTCCTGGCTGGCACCAGGAGGCTATGCCACTTCCCCTGGATTCCACCTTGGTCAGTCAGTCATATAGAAGTTGCATTGGATCCGGGGCCCTTGCTAGGTACTGAGTCAGGTCCTGGCCCATCCTAGCTAATGGAACTGAAAGGACCCCTTCCATGGCCATTTTGGTCCTGATTTTTTATCCTTTCCCTCTGGAAGAATCAAAGGATCCTCTTCAGCAATGGAGAAAAAGGGGTAAATGTCAAACAGGGGCCTTGGGTGTCTTTGTGGGATCTTAGCAACTGACCATGGTGCATATCTTAAAAAAAAAAAAAAAAAAAAAAAAAAAAATAAGGTATGGAAGACTAAGTCAAACTTCCAAAGGTTCTCTGATAGTTGGGGCCTCTGTGACAACTGACTCCATTTTTTCTTGGCCTATCTGGGTGTTCTCACAGCAGGAAGACAGACCTAAACCTTCCTCCAACAGGCTCCAAATAGGAGCAGGATTCCAATGGTTTCCAGATGACCCCTTGGGACAATGTTTTCCCCTTCTGGCTGATTTCTGTTTCAATGTAAGGAAATGGCTCCTTCTTGTCTGCTTTCCCATTAAGTTTAATTTTGAAAGAACCCTTTAAAATATTGAATTGAAATTATTTTCTTGGCCTGGGAAAAGAGCCCCAACCACCGGGGGGCAGGAGACAGGGGTGGCCTGTGCCACCCTGAGTCCAGAGGCTCCCTGGAGGACAGTGGGAACATGTCCTATGGCCTGAGCCAAGGGGACAAGCACTGGAGCCGAGCACTGTGGGGCAGAGGGGAGCAGCATGTCTGTCTGGAGATGGGTACAGGGCCAAACCAAGGACTGAGACATGAGTTTCAAGGTACAGGAAAGCCCAAAGTTTTCTTCCCACCCTGCTTCTCCAGAGAAGAATGGGAATCCTCTGGCTGCTACTTAGGGCCCCTGCTGCCCTGCAATCAGGAATCCCACTTCCTGAAGGATGGTACTGGGTCCCTGCCCAGACTCTGTCCCAGGGCAAAGTACAGAAAGGTCCTTTCAAAGACAGCAGGTGGGCCTGGAAGGGGGGCATCTGGGGCAGAGAAAATCAAATCCTGCCCCCCCCACTGACTGTGACCTTGGGAAAATTGCTTAATTTCTTTATGCCTCCCTTTCCTCCTCTGTAAAATGAGGATAATGATACCCACCTTAAAGATTTTAGGGTTTGGGAGGATAAGTAAAGTTTGTGAGTGCATGGAAAATGACTAGAGAAGGGCCTGTCATGCCAGTACTCAATAAAGGCCCCTTTCCACTTGCTTCATCAGTGCAAGGCCAGAGAGAGGGCCAAAGGCTAGCCTCAGCATTTGCTGGGCCACCCTCATGGTACCTGATGCTTTTCCTCTGAGCCTCCCACTTGAGGGGACATGATCCACCAGTTAGGACAGAGCCCCAAACCTTAAAACGAGGATGACATGGACAGACACTGAACATTGCTGGGTTCTCACTGGGCACAGCACCCCTGGGAGCAACCCAAGGAGGGTATTCATACTGGCTTAGCATATTATAAGCCTCAAAGCACCTTCAGCCACATCAGCAGCATTCGCCTAATCCTATCCTTTAGAATAGATAGAGGCGGTATGTGTTTTATGGTTCTCATTTTATAGAAAGAAACACAAGCTTTCAGGAGTTTATGCATATCTGAGATCATAGAGATAGGAAGATACAGTATTGGGGTTCAATCCCACATCTTACTGTCCCCCAATCTGGTCACAGCCCATTGTGTCATTAATGAGCATCTTTCCGCCAAGGCTGCACCTGAGGCAGAGAAGGAAGAGAAAAGAACCTATCCAAGGTTAACCACAGCCTCTGGGTTAGGTGCTAACCCCTCTGGAGGCACTTGTTAATTTAATGCTATCTTGACCCCTTCAATTAGCTGCTGGACAGAGCTGGGCCCAGGGGAGATGGACAGCGAGGTTTAATGGAAATGGGGATGCTTGTGACGATATGAACAATGTGAATTATGGTCTCAATTTGCACAGAGCCTGATGGATTTGCAATAATTTCAAACCAGGTCAAGTGTCTGTGTCTCCTCTTTTGCTGATCTCACACAAAGTCTCTCCATTTGTCATGCTCACACTCTCTCTGAGTAGCTGCCATCCTCTTTTCCTCCCTGCATTAGGGTGTTCTCTGCAGTTCCCTTCCTGCTGTGCTCTGTCCTGAAGGCACCTCTGCAGCTGGGCCCAAAGGGACTGAGAGTGCTGCTACACAGGGGCTTGGGAACTCTAAAGCACCCACAGAATCAGACAGTGCACTGAGATGAAGACCAAGACAGCCACAGGTCCCAGGGTGGTCATTTGTAAGACAGGGAGGCAGCATGAAATTTGCATCTTAAGGATTTTTCATGTGTAGGCATAATATGGATGTAGTTCATGGATTTGGAGGTATAGTGGGTTCCTCCTGATAGTGGAAACAAAGGCCTGGAACAGATATCAGAACTTTCTCCAAGCCAAGCCAGAAATAACTGACACAGTCAATAGTTCACAAAAATTCCTGAAAACTTGAAAGAAATTATGACATCTTCTAATTTTCTGGACCCCTGCATCTGGAGCCTTCAACCATGAGAAGACCTAGAGGGTGGAAGAGTGGAAGACAGTGGCAGGTTCTGAGAGAGTTGCTGCTGTCAATCTTCTATGTTTCTAGCCTGGTTAAAGTAATGGAGGGGCGACTTGGGAGGCTGAGTCAGGAGGATCGTGAGTTCAAAGCCAGCCTCAGCAACTTAGCAAGGCCCTAAGCAACTCAGTGAGACCCTGTCTCTAAATAAATACAAAATAGGGCTGGGGATGTGGCTCAGTGGCCGAGTGTCCCT
>JAJEJO010005187.1:82681-108096 GCA_020662805.1 Glaucomys volans | reverse complement strand
ACTGGAAAATGAGTAATTTTATGGAGAGATGAGTGACCCCTGCCACCTTCAGGCAGCTCTAATTGTTTAAATGCTTTTCCTTTAATTAAGAGAAAAAATATCTCTCCTGCAGCTTCCTCACTTTCTACTGCCTAATCAAAGGCAAATACAGCTAAGGAAGTATTTATTATTAATTTTATTTTGATGTGCTTTGCTTGGGGACCTTATGACAGGCTACTCTCTCCTTCCAAGAGATCCTCCCCTAAGCTTGTGGTAAGGGAAAGAACACTAGAATTAGCATTTAGGAGAACTAGGTGCTGGTCCTAGCCATGCCATGTAGCACCTTGGGCAAGTCTATTTTTGGCCCTGTCCTTCCCTCTTTATTTTGGGTATAAATTATTCTAGATAAATTGCTGGATAACCCCCAATTCCTGATGCACACCCAATATACCCGTGGCTCTATGATATATAATGTGGAATAGAGGGGACTTAAAAAACTATTATTACTTTTTCATTTTATTGAACACTTACTATATGCGAGGCATTGTATTAAACATGTTACATACATTATCTCTTCCTTTCTCACCTTTCTACTGTAAGTTATGATTTCCATCTTACAGATGAAAAAACAGAACCCAGAGAAGTTATTGCTGAAGATGATGTAACTGGTAATTGGTAGAGATGCACTTGAGTTCTCGTCTATCTTGGCCCTAAAAGATGCTTTTAAGAATTTGGCAAAGATCCCATCCCAGACTCCAGGACCCTAAAATCAAGTAGGGAAGAAAAAAATCCCTAAAAGTCAAGAAAGCCTAGGATAATAGTGCAAAACAGCAAATATGGTGCTATTTATGCTGCGTGGATGACAAAAGTTTGACCTTATGAGAGGACAGAGTGGTATGGGCCAAGCGAATGAAGGATGGCATCTTGGAGTAAGCCTTGGATGACTGAAGCAGGAAAGGAGATGTATTTAGTGAGCAGTGAGCAGAGCAGAGAGACCAGAACAGGGACTTAGTATGTGGAAGGTAAAAAGCCTAGAGAAGATGCTTAGAGACGTGTTGTGAATGACCTCCCTCATGGTCCGTGTGGAAGGAGGGCTTTCCAGCAGGGAACAGCACAAGCAGGATTGCATTGTGGGGTGTGGCACACAGAGCCCCTGCCCAGTTGCCTGACACCACGCCTGGATACTCAGCACAGCCTGAGCAACCACCGCAGTTCAATCTGTGCCACAGAATATGGAGACCAAGTGAATAAAGAGATCCAGTAACATTCCCCATCTTCTGGGTGACAGCAAGTTAGGCAAGAGAAAGAGGAGAGGACAAAGGTGTTATGGTTTGCATGTGAGTTGTCCCCCAAAAGCTCATGTGTGAGACCCTGCAAGAAGGTCTGGAGGAGAAATGAGTGGGCTATATCATTGACGCAATCAGTGAATTAGCTGATGGGATTAACTGAGTGGTAACTGGAGGCAGGTGGGCTGTGGCTGGAGGAAGTGCTTCATTGGGGGTGTGGCAGTGGGGTATGTAGAGAGTGGAGTCTCTGTTTCCTAGTGATGTGAGCTGCTTCCCTCTGCCACACTCTTCCACCAAGATGTTCTGCCTCACCTCAAGGCCCAACGAATGGAGCAGTCCTTCCATGGACTGAGACCTCTGAAACCATGAGGTCTCAAATACTCTTTCCCTCCTCTAAAATTGTTCTGGTCAGATCTTTTAGTCACAGCATCAAACAAGCTAACTAAAACCAAAGGCAAGGCAGTTGGGACAGAAGGCAGAAGGGTGTGCCATAACACAGCCTGAGCTTTGGGGAAGGCCAGGAGAGACCATGCCATAAGGGGTTCTGGGTGCACGCAGGTACGGTCACCAGAATGCACCTTGGGGCCAAACACTCGCAGGCTGGGGAGCTCCGATGTTTCACAAAGCATCGTGATTTAGCTCAGTCCTGCACAGTGGGCCTTAGGCAAGCTCTGTAAGAGCTGGGAGTCACTCCTGCCCGCCCCCACCCCACCCCCATCTCCCATAGGAGCTAAGATTGCTGTTAGCCAAGCCAACAGGAGCTTGTGTCCAGCTACTGAAAGGGCAAGGCTGGAGGGAGGGGGAGCTGTGTTTTCACACAGCTCCAGTTCCCCTCCAGCAGGGATTGAGGGCGGCAGGGGCGGACCGAACAGCAGGTGTGGCTGGCTGCTAGAGTCAGCCTCAGTTGACCCAAACAGGAAATGCCATCTATTAGCTCCAGACCATGATTCTGACACAATGGCTGGTGAGCTCCATATTCTCTTTGTCCAGCCCAACAGAACTGTGCCTTCTGGAACAAAATCAGCTGACATGTTCACTATGGGAACAGAACAAGGAGGACATGGGAGGTGGGGAGGGAGAGATCACAGGACTTAAGCAAGCCCCATTCCGGCAGCAAAGCACTGTGGAAAGGGATCCTGTAAGTCATTTCTGGGAGGGAATCTGAAAGTCACTGTTTACTTCCTGACAAAAAGAGTCCAGTAAAACTTCTAGAGATGGTTTGTTCAACACTTCACAATTTACAAACATCTTTCACTTACTTCTACTTACATTATTTCATTTGGTTCCACATAGCCCTTTGAAGTAGTTTAAACAGACATTACTCTGCATTTTATAGGTGGGGAAAATGGAGGATCAGAAAGAGCTGTGTCTTGCCCAAGATTACGCAGGCACCTCCTGACTAGTCATGTGGGGATGCCACCCAGGGCTTCTGTCTTCATGGACCTTGTTTCTCTATCAAACTATGTTACCACTCTCTAGCAACTGTTGGATTTGGAGAAGGTAAGACAAATCCTAAAATTAAGACCCTCCTTGGGTAGCTTTTGGGGTGCACTAACCTTGTGTAAGCCAATCTTCAGTACCAAAATTTAAAAGAAAATTCAGAGTGGGTCAATCTCTTATATCCTAGAAAGAAAGAGCATCAGATCTGAAGGGAAACCAAGAGCCATTAAAGGTTCTGAGAGGGCAGAGTGTGGTGTATATATGTATTAACATTCATTATTTATTCTTCCATTCATTCTACAAATGTTTCTGAAAGTCAGGCACTCTGCCAGGCAGAGGGAGATGATGGGAAACACAGACGACTCCTGCCCTCAGAGAATTTTAATTCTAGAAAAGATTATAGAAAATAACTACAGAACAACAACAAACCCTCTGCATTATTCGAAGTACAATGAAACAAAGAAATGAAGGACTAAGGTCGGTCCTCGGGGCAGGAGGGATGTTCTTTAAGAGGGCCTCTGTGAGGAAAGGTGGAAGAAACCACAGAGGATCATTCCTGGGTGATCATCTTGTGCAGCCAGCCACACCCACAGGCAGGAGAATCTGTGGAGTATTTAAATGAAGCCAGATTCTCTGGAACCAGCAGGATGAGCATGTGGTACCCAGCAAAGGGGAAGAGAATAAAGGCAGATGCCAACAGAGCACTGCTTTAGCCCAGGGAAGGAGTTGGATATAGTCTCCCCATCCTGAAGTGTTCCTGCAGGTAGAAGACATGGTCATTTGTATTGCTCTTTGGGGAACAATGGGAGAAACATGGAAAGGGGACACCCTCGGTAGAAGGGCATTTCAGTGATTCTGTTGGAAAGCAGTGACAGTAAGGATCAGGGAAAGTGGAGGAAAATAATGCAAAACCTATTTTGGAGGATTAATTGAGTTTGCTGTTGGATTGGAGAGCTTGGGGTTAGAGAAGGGAAAGAATCAATCAAGAACAATATCTGGAATTCTCCTGAGGTTGTTACATGACATGTATTGTGTGACATTTATTGAGATGGAACAGACAAGGCCAGGCAGTTCTGAGTGAGCAGGTGGAAGTGAAAGGCTCGCTCCTGGCTGTGTGAGCTCTGAGGCCAGCGCAGAGAGGCAGGAAGCAGGTATTTAGACAACTAAGTATGGGCTTTGGATGGCAGTGCCAGGCCCAGGATATAAACTTGTCAATGGTCAGAACATCACTGGCATTTTAAAGTCAAGGAAATGACATTATATAGAAAAAGAACGTAGAGAGAAGGGAGAAAAAAAAAGAATCTGATCAAGCATCCAAGAAATTCAGCATTTAGAGGAGGAGAATCCCGCAAAGCAAACAAGAAGGAGTGGACAGTGGGGTAGGAAGGAAATGGAGGCTAGGAGTCACAGAATCCACAGAGCTTCATCTTTCAAGAAGGATGTATAATTAGTGGTGTCAAATTCTGCTGAGAAAACAAGATGAAAATGGTTTTGGCCACCAGAAAGCTATCAGCGACCTTGAGAAGAGCAGCTTCGGTAGTGTGTGGAAGTAGCAGCCAGAGGGGGACGAGCTGAGTAGAAAATATGAGGAGTGAGGCTAAAACAGCGCCCTCCCCACTGCCTCTGCTCACAGGGGATAGACTGCGTGGGGCTACATACAGCAAGGTTATTGTTGTTGATGTTGTTTTAAGTTGGAAGATGCCAGAGCATGTCTGCATGATGTGAATGATTCAGTAAAGTGGGAGCAGTTAATAGTGCATAGAGACAGGATATAACCAAAGAAATATAATCTTTAAGCATGTAAAGGGAGACAGAACCAGAACATCTGAGTAAGAATTGACCTTTAATAAGGAGATGCCTTCTCCACCGCTGTAGGAGGGGAGGAGGAAATTGTTGCTAATGCCAGGGCATTTGCAGGTTCAGGAGGGAGTTAGCACCCAATAGCTTTTATTTCTTCAAAAACAATTGATCTCACCAGCTAGAAATGAGCATGGAACAAGGGAATGGAGGATCTCAAGACAAAGGAGAAGGTATGAAAGGATTATCTTGGAAAATAGTGAGTAAGTACACTAGGAAGACAAAGAATCACCAGATAGCAATGAGCAACCAACTGAAATGTATCATCATGAATTAATTTAAAAAATAGTTTCACCAGTGCATGCATGTAATTCCAGCAGCTCTTGAGGCTGAGGCAGGAGGAGCTCACATTCAAAGTCAGCCTCAGCAACTTAGTGAGACTGTAAGCAACTCAGTGAGATCCTGTCTCAAAATAAAAAATAAAAAGGTCTGGCGATGTGGCTCAGTCATTAAACACTCTTGGGTTCAATCCCTCGTACCAAAAAAAAAAAAAAAAAAAAAAAAATGTTATTTTATGACTTTTAAGATTCAGCTGCTTAGGAGCACATACAGAGAAGGAAAGTAGCATTGAGTAGTCCAACAGCAGAATTTTGGAAGACTGATTCCATGGAGAGAGAGAAAAGTGAAGGAGCTGAAGGTATCTGTGAAGGTATTAAAATGATAGAACATAGAATTTAGGCTGAATTAGGCAGAAAGTTAAAGCGAAGCAGGTACAGATAGAAAATGGGAAATGAGTGAGGCCAAAAGATGAAGGGTATGTTAGTCAGATTTTCATCACCATAACAAAATACCTAAGACAGCCTACTTTATACAGAAAATAGGTTTATTTAGCTCATAGTTTTGGAGGCTGAAAGTCCAAGCAGCTTGGCTAGACTCTTGAACATCATAGCAAGAGCACACATGTATCTCTGTGATTATGTGAACCTCTCTCTCCTTATAAAGCCACCAGGATTCAACTATGGGGACCGCACTCCAATAATCTTATCCAATCCTTCCCAAAGATCCCACCACTAAACACCATGGTGAGACTAAGTTTCTACCCACATAATACGATTAATGAGACTTTGGGGATTAAACTCCTGTATGAGTTCAAAGGAAAAAAATTATTCAAACCATAGCAAAGGTCTCCATGAAGACAAGATTTTGTAATAGAGGAAGAAATGTAGAGTAATAGGTAGGATGAAAAATGATACATTTGAAATCCAGATTTGGGAAATGGTGTAGTTTCTGTTGATTGCAAGGTCCAGAGTATGGTCATCAGAATGAGGAGAGTCACGGAGGAATAGAAGAAAACATGGCTGGACGTAAGACGGTCAAAGAGCAGAGAGGTCAAGGTGTTGAATGGCTCATCCCTCTGCAGAAGTTTGCTTTTGCTTCATTTAGAGATAAATGAAAGATGTGTACCAATACAAACTTTGACCAGACCCACCGTCTCTCTAAGATGTAAATCAACTTTGTCCTTTAGGCTTATACAACTACCCATTGCAGCGTTCTTTATGGAACATAAGGAAATATGGACATATCAAATGTAACATAGCTCAACATAAAATTTTTTGCAATATTAGATACCATCTAAAACTAGATTCTAATTTAGATAAGTGCGATAACTGGCATCAATGGTTCAAGAGAATGAAATTTAAAGTGGAGAGAATTCTATCCATTACCATAATGCTTCCCCAAAACTAGGAAAAGACACCTACCCCCACTGATAATTCTTGCTTAAGAATGATATATATATGACGCTCTGCCCACATATCTCCAGGGCTCCGTGGTAGGGGAACCCCAGGCCTAGAAGTGGGAAGCATAGAGGAGCCCCATGCCCAAGGACATGGTAATAAAGGAGAATAGAGTTGCTTCCTTGTGGTCCTCCAGCATGGGAGTCTGGGGAGCTGGAGACAATAGGGCAGCCCTGGGTGCATTTCTGAATAGAGCTCATGATTACGAACTTTGAGAAATTGCCTGATGTTTTACACCCAGCACCTGTTTGTCAGTTTTATTACCCAGAATCTTTCTATTAACCAGTGGTTTAAAAATCTCTTAAAGTAAGAAATGTGTACATGCTTCAAGCCAGGAAAAAAGGGGAGGGAAAAAGGCGTCCTCCACAGGCAATCTTAGAGGGTGCTGTGAGTGGCATCGGTGGGCTAATGTCAATCATTTCCAGCCCATTTCTATTCTCCCTGGTCCACTGAAATGGCTTATCTGAGTGGAACACTCCATAACATGAAGCAATTAAAAAAGAAAGGAAACCTATTCACTGAACTCCTACATGAACAAAAGGAAAAGATGGAAAAGGCATGCGTCTCCCTGCCTCCGTTGTCTATCCTGGGCCCTGGGTAAGTACTGACTCTCCCAGATCTGGGTTTCCAACAGACCCAGTGTGAGAGGCCGAGAAGAGGTAGAGAAGCATTGGATCCAGGCTCCCCATTCCACCAGGCCCATCTAACATCAGGTAGAGAGTCCAGCACCCCACGGACATGCCCAGCACCTAGGACCTTTTTCCACGTTCTGGCCTCAAACTCTATTATTTTACTTATTTTTCTTCTGGGATGTTCAACAAACCCAAACATTCTTCTGCTGGGTTGTATATACCACAGGCAAATTGTTCTGAGTTTATGCCTTTGGAGCCATTATTTGAACCTCTGACAATGGAAAGGCCTTTACTTCTCCGGCCCCCCCCCACCCCCCGCAGGGGAAGAAAGTATCTCCGGAAAAGCTCTCCATGTACAGAATGCACAGTGAAATTTCTTGCCCTTGTTCCTCTTAACCCCCAAGGTAAGATAATCACAACAATAATTAGAATTCTACAAAATATTCTCTACTCAGAAAGAAAACCCCAAGAGGTAGAATCTGCTGTGACAGCTATGAAAAGGGACAAAAAGCAAGCTGAATCCCAGGAGTCTGGGAGAAGAAAGGAGAGCCAGCCTGAGCAGAGCTTCCCTAGCAGGAGGCTTCTTGCTGCTCTCAGAATAATGATGATGATCATTCTGGAATGTCTACATCTGAAACTTGGGAAAGTAACAGTTACCAACTCTGAAAAGAAAGGTCTGTATCAACCCCCATTTAAAGAAGATATTAGCATTTGATGATGCACATTGTTTAAGTGCTTCTTGGGGGAGCCAAGGGAATTGAGTGTCTAAAACTTAACAGAAGGATAGAAATCTAGAAAAGGCTTCGGAGGCGAAGAGAGTTGGGATGAATGGGGAAGAATTCTTTGTCCCTCTCAGTCAATCAGAGCTCCACCAAGGAGAGAAAAAGGGGTCATTGTCTTTGTCACAACTTTACTTCTGGGTTCCTGCTGCTTGGCCCAAACTTCATTTAGATCTTCTTTCTTACTGTTTCTGGCATCAGAGGACAGTCACCACTAAGGATGACACAAGGTGGTTTTACAGTAAGATGAAGGCATTAAGGTCATTTTAGGTTACATGAGTCTGACTACATCTGCCTCATTTTCTTCTTAGGCCACCAATGATTTAGGTTTCAAATTGACATTGGGAGCCAGGCACGGTGGTATACACCTGTAATCCCAGTGACTTGGGAGGCTGAGACAGGATCATGAATTCAAAGCCAGCCTCAGCAAAAGTGAAGCACTAGGCAACTCAGTGAGACCTTGTCTCCAAATAAAATACAAAATAGGGATGGGGATGTGGCTCAGTGGTCATGTGCACCTGAGTTCAATCGCCAGTCCCACCCGCACCAAAAAAAATTTGACATTAGGACTCAAACACTACTCTTGCAAGAGTATAAACTGGTACAGGTGTTTTAGAGGGTACCTTGGCAGAATGTATTTAAAACCTCAGTCACGTGCAGGATACATGCCTGTGATCCCAGCAACTTGGGGGCCTGAGACAGCAACTTGGGAAGCTTGAGGCCAGCCTTAGAAATCTAGTGAGGCCCTGAGAAACTTAGTGAGACCCTGTCTCAAAATAAAAAATTAAAAGGGTTTGAAGATGCAGCTCAGTGGTAAAGTACCCTTGGGTTCAATCCCCAGAATCAAAAGTTATAATAATAATTAATTAATTATTTTTTAAAACCTCAAAGTGAGTTCATTCTCATGGAACCCCAAGTCTGATTGCAGGAATTTATCCTTGGGAAGCAATTAGATAAGTGCAAGAGGTTACACAGTAGGAATGCTTATCTCAGCACTGTTTAAAACCATGAAAACTTGGACATAGACTTACTATCTGGTAACTGGCGATGGGTCAAATAAATTCATAAGATGAAATTTTAGGGAATGATCAAAGGCAATGTAGGGAAATATTCACTAACTTAGAAATTGATTCACAAAGTGTAGTAAGTGGAAAAAGAAACTTGCAAAACATTATTCAAAAACCACTATTTTTTAGAAAGTCTACATGTATGAATAGAACAAGATAAACACTAAGATATTAGAGGATAGTGAGATAATGAATATTTATAGTTTTTTTCCTGCTTTATCTGTATGTCCAAATTTTTCTATAGTAAATAAAGTATTGCTTTCATAATAAGGAAAAAAATGTTTTCCTTAAAACTTTAAGAACAGATTTCTAAGGCAAGTCTTTGTCTCTTCCTCCCTCTCAGTCCCATTTCCCTCCTCAGGAGCAACATCAAGTACTAGGATCTTGGATAACTTCTCAGTAACACTCTATGCATGTATAAGCCTAAGTGAAAAAAATTCTTTTATTTTTCAAAACTGCTTTAAGTTAAACTTTAACCCAAGAAGTCAGGAGAGACTGGCTGCCAAGGAAGAAAATATATATCAGATTATTTTTCAACTTCCTCACACAGGCAGGGCTGGTACCAGGGTGAAGTGAATAAGGCATTTGCCTCAGGCACAAAATTTAAGAGGGTGCCAAATACTCAGTAATCAAGAGAAAAAATATGTTAAAATATGCAATTTTTAAAAGTCAAAATTAGTGCAAGCAATTCATGAAGAAAAAAATAAAGATAGGACCAGTATAACTGGATTTTTTCTTTTTCCTCTTGCCTTAGGCTCTAACATGACTCCATATGGCACTGTTACTGTCAGTGATACGAAAACAAGAGATGGGAGGAGAGGATGTCTAGGAGTGGAGGAGGGGAAGGGAAGGGACCTGGCCTATGCAGACTACTCCTCCTGTGTCAGGCACTGCTATTGGCACTTTCCACAGATAGTTGTCAGGAGATGGAACCCATCTATCCCACCCAGGATGGTTCTCTCTGGAAGGAGGAAGCCCCCACAGTAACACTCCGACCTTCTCTGTGCCCCATCCCTTGCTCCTCTTCTGGGAGATGGAGTGAATGGCCTAATTGGTAGGTTCGGGAGGGAATTATGCATCCATAGCAGCTCCTGTTCCTCCCTCTTCCTCCTAGGCTAGTGCTCCCTGCTGTATGTGTTCAAGACTGGCCATGAGTCAACAAGTACTTTAGTAGCTCCCTAAGTACTGCTTGCAATTACTGAAGTAGTACTCCAGAGAACTACTTCCCTCTGTCTGGAAGAAAGGTCCCAGGCAGCCATGTGTACTTCACCTTCTGGCCGTAGTGGATTAGACCATGGTGGACACCTGGTGAGGCAGGGACAATTAGGTCTCTCTTTTGGACTTTCAAATTACAATCCAAATAAAGCTCATTTGGTTGGACGAAAAAAGAGCCAGTTCAGTCTCTGGAGTTGGGCCTGTTAGTAGTGAACCCAGGAGTTGGGAGGTGTCACCTTTCACTCACTATCACAGGTAAAGGTCATCTGCGACCAAACAGACATGAAGAGAGGTAGACAGACCAGAGACAGTGATAGGGTCCTTTTTATGGCCAGGTCCTGATTCTAGACCTTCAAGGCTCTGTCCCTGCCCTTGGCCTCCATAAGATGCTCCTCTGTGCTTAAAGTTCCTTTTCAAAGGGTACCTAGTATGTTTATTAATATTAGCCATGTGTCCCTGAACTTTGAAGGTATTCCTTTAAGACAATGGAATAGAATATTAGAGGGAAATATCATAGAATATTAGAGGGAAAGACAGATAATAAGAAAACTGATTTGACAAGTTATAATATGCAAGGGAAACAAAACTTAGAGGCTGAGAGTAAAACGTGAGTTAAAAGAAAGCTGAACACATAGATATAAGGTTTTAATTCATCTTTGTTGATTACCGGGTTATTATGTTTCTCCGTATTGTATATCCAATACACAAACTAACTGGTCAATAGAACAGATGTGTTTCTTCTAATCATTGCTGAGGACAAGTTATTTTACTCTATTCACATCCTGAAGTTCCCATTTAGAGGATGTATTTTATCCATCTAAACTGTCCATTCTGTTTTCTTGGTTTTTTTTTTTCCTACATACAGAACTATGTATTGGGGATTTATTGATCAATTAGACATAAATTCTAGCATCTTTCAAAGAGTAGAACATGAAGGATAGCCACATAGTCAGAACAGACTGATATTAATCATGTGTGCCTGCTATTTTCTCATTTCCTTCTCTTTAAATGTTCCTTTTCCTGTGAGTACCATAAATGAGGAACATGTGTAAAACCTAATCCTGAGGTGATAATTTTTTAAAAAGTAATCTAATGAGAATGTAATTGTCAGGTCGGCTGCAGGGGAGGAAACAGAAAAAACACCTGACAGCTCACTGCGAGCACAAGGAGCAAGGCAGTGCGCCAGAGGTGACCAATCAGATGCAGACTTGCTGACCCTGACGTCCACCTTGGTCCACCTTTTCTGGGCAGGACCCCTAGCCTCTTCCTCCATATAAAGACCCTGAGCAGCCAAAGCCACGTGATTTTTTCCAGCTCTCCCACCTCCACTTTCACCCTGGAGGGCTGGGGATCTCACCTGGAAGTGCAAACTCTAATAAAGCTTAATTCGGCCACTTTCATCTGACTCTGGTTTGGCCATTCACCGACAAGTTTACCTTCCAACCACCACAAGCTAATAATTTGGTCCTGAATCCACCCCCGAGTTTACAGTAATTAATAAATATTTGTGAAGATTGTTCTTAAAATATAAAATGGAGGTAATAAGTATTTAAAATTTATCAGTTATTTTACTATATTGTGTTTTTACCTAAGTTCTTGAAGTTGTTGGTATTGACTATAGGATGATGGTGTAAACACCATGTAATGCTACCTTATTATTCTGAGCAATATTCCCTCAGTGACATCACATCTGAAAATGCTACAAATCAAGCTTTCCAGTCCCCAAACCAGCTTTTACATATTTAGAGGGTGTTACATATTTGAAGGGTAGTCCCTCTACCAGTGATCAGAGCTCAGAGCTAGAAACACCCCAGGGCCAAGCCCCACCACGCACTTAGGTCAGAGCTGAGCTGGTTTTGTTAGTTTTATATCCTGGTTTCCATGTAAGCCTTTGTTTGATAAGAGTATTCTACTACTTGAAAAAATATTTTCAATCTCCTGGACTACAAGATTTATACGGTCCCTGCTTGCCCATTCATTCTTTCCTTGGCATTCCACTGAACATTTGCTAATGCTTACATTGCACAGTGGAGATGGGAACGGTTTATGTGAAGTGGATTATGATGCTAGTGCCTGACCCTCTTCCCAGGGGAGGGGAAAGAAAGTGGAGTACCATGGACCAATTGCCTGTGGACTGACATCCTCAGGTCATGCTCATCACACCCACACAGGAGTGAATCAAAGTGCAGACTTGCCCAGACACGCACAGGGAGCAAGCACAGAGCTTTCTCCGCTGCCTCCTGCTCTCTTTGCTGCAGCTTGAATGGTCACTTGGAAAACGTTTATTGAGCTTGACACTGTTCTAGGTGCCTCATATATTTTGTGTCCTTCTAAAGAGGAACTGATCAACTAAACTGACCAGGATTAAACTGAAGGAACCATCTTTTTCTTAGCTCTTTCTCAGCCTCAGCAGACCCAAGAGATAGATCTCACAGTAATTTGATCCTCTCTTTGGTTCCTTGAGAACCTTGCACCACTGACCTTCACAATGAGGGCAGGAGAGAGCAGGGCAGAAGAAGAAAACTGAGACGGAGGTACAAACTTGTCAAAAGTGAGTTGCAAGCAAGAATAAAGTACTGCCAGTGTTTTGCTCATGCTTTCTAAAACCTAGCATCCCCAAAGTCTTCTCTTTGCCTCCTTCAAACCACAGAGATGGGCAAATGGCCTCATGATACACCCCTTTCCTCCAATGGCTCTCATTTGTTGTCTGGCCAGGACCTAGGGAAGCCTGTGCCAGCTGAGAGGGACTGGCTGATTTCTATCACTTGGAAAATCACTTGCTAAAATCAGATGAAGATTTCTTTCTTTCTTTTACCTTCCTTCCTTCCTTTTTCTTTTTTTAAATTGCACTAAGTTCCTTTGGTCCACAAGGAGGATGAAAGCAGATTTCAGGGAGTTCCCACTCCCTTGCCCAAGTAGCTGAAACTGGGTAGCAGTTGCCAGTGTCTGCTGGGCACAGCGCTGTCAGCCCCTGCAGGGCCCTGTGTTAGAGCAAGGGCTGGGCCAGGAGCCCTCTGCAAAGCTCCTTCTCCCATGGTTTCCCAGAGAGGTTGGGCCAGCAGCAGGACCAGGCAGATCCATGGCTCCCATCAGTCCTGCTTCTCCCAGCAGGGGAAGGCCTGAGCACTCTGCTCTGCAGCCCTGGGAGCCTCCAATCAGCTCCTAAAGCTCTCTAAGTCTCTGTAGATTTTGTCTTTTGTCCTTTGCGCCTTCCCCAACCAACCCACCCTGATTTGATGGTTGCTGAGAGTCAATGGAGTTTGCTCTGCCCTCCGGCATTCAGTTCCCTGAGTGACCATTCTTACATCTTCAGAAGCGTGTGTTTTTGTTATGAATTCACACACACACCCTTCCCATCTTACCCCCTTCCTTTCTCAAAGGCTCCCAAGACCTAACCAAAACTCCCAATTCCTAGGGCAATTGGTGTGGCAGGAAGACACACGGTGTGAGCGCCTTGGAAGAAGGTGATGGCGAAGGGAAGGGGAATGTTAGTTGGCATTCTCCAGAGAAACAGAATCAATTGGAGAGGAAGGAAAAGTGAGATCTGTTTTAAGGAATTGGCTCACACAATTGCAGGGACTGAGAAATTCAAAATTTGTTGGGCTGCTCAGCAGCCTAGAGATTTGGAGAAGAGCTGATGGTGCAGCTCATGCCAGTGTTGTTCAGGGGCAGCAGCAGGCAGAAGCCCAGGCAGGGTTCCTATGCTACAGGCTCCAGACCCAGTTGCTTCTGGAAACCTCAGTCTTTGCCTTTAAGGCCTTCAGCTGATTAGAAGAGACCCACCACCAAGTCCACTGATACAAAAGTTATCACATCTGCAAGCTGCCTTCACAGCAACTTCAGACTGGTTTGGCTGAACATCTGAGCATCATGGCCTACTCAAGCTGTCACACAATTAACCATCACAGAGGGCACCCCCTCAGAGCCCCCTGGGTCCTTTGGCCCTTACAGTGGAGTATGAAGTTCACCCAAGATCTGGAAGGAGGCATTTAGGAATAACACTCTAAATTATCATTAAATATGAAGGAGCTGTGCCCTGTAGCCCAGAACAGGAGGAGGACAAATTTTAACAAGAGTTAGAGAAGAGCTCTGCATCAGTGAGAATGCCAACAGAAAATTCATTGCATGCTCACATTAGATTATCTGAGGAGGGTTTAATGAAGTCTTCCACAAAAATTAGGCAGGACATAGAGAGGAAGGGAGAATGCAGAGACCCAGAGGAATAAAGGAAGGGGCAATGACTGGACTTGGAAAACACATGCTGGTAGAGAGGGCTGCCTTGATGGAGGCTGTAGTCAAGAAACTGGGGAGCCCAGTATACCCTGCAGGAGAGACATGGGGCTAAACTCCCTTCCTTTCCTTCCCATCCACCATTAGCACTCATTGTTGGTCAAACTCAACAGGCAGCTGCAGTGCAGGGAGCCCTCTGATGTGGCCTCCAGGTCAAACCCTGGCAGTGGGACCACAGCAGCAAAGGCTGGAGAGCAAATCTGTTCCCATCACCCACACCCAGGAGAGAGCTAGCATATGACTACAGACAACTGGCCACACTCTTTTCTCGAAGTTCCCTACAGGTGCAGGTAAATGCACAACACACACATGTCCACACACACGTGTGTATACATGCATCCACACATGCACACAGGGATGCACATGTGTACATGTATACATGTGTGCACACATACACATGTACATGTGCGTACATACACACAAACACCTACCTGCACATGCCCATGTGCACATACACACACGAACATACATTGACATGTGCATATATTAACACACACAAACACATGGGCTTTTACGCACACGTGCACACTCATGCATACACAGCACACTCAATCACAGTCTGCAGAGGCTCCTCCTGCTCAGTCTGAAATTACAGGAGATAAAACCAATGGAATTTAAATGAAGATGAGAAAAAGAAAGACTGGGAATGATGGACAGAATGCTCTAATTGTTACTATTTTTAGAACCCAGACAGAAAGTGAAAAGAAGAGCACAGGCCTCCTGCAAGTGGGAAGCTGACCAAAGAGCCCATTGTTTCTTTAGTTCTTGGGAGCAAAAGGGAGACTGAAGCAAGAGGCTGCAAAGTTGGGAGCAGGGATTCTGCCCTGCTACTCGGGAAGGCAAATGCAGCCCTCCCACCCTTCCACACCCTGGGCCTCCCTCTCCAAGCCCAGGAACAGCACTGGAAGGGACTTCAGACCTGAAGGTGGAAGTTGACCTGGCTCTCCATCCTGGCCACATGGCTTCTGAATGCATGACTTCCAGTGTGCTCCTTTTGGCCAGCTCTAGACAATAAGGAGTCTTTGTGAAAAGAAACAAAGACCTTCCTTAGGGCAGATTAATAAGAGAACTCTGTCTCTTGGATGCAGCCCTTCAGGGTCCCACAGGTAGATGGCACACAGTGGGTCTCCACCTCCCCACAGGGTCATGTGTGCAGCAGGCAGAGGCCACTTTGCATCTGCAAGCTTCCATTTGTCCTCTCCAAGATGAGGGTGACATCTGCAAAAGCAGGGAGACCCACTGCAGGAGGCAAAAAGCAAGAGGAGAACAAAGGATTTAAGGGTCAACTCCATTTAGCCTGGGTTTCAGCCTGGGTTTCGCCCCTCCTTGATGGGGCAGGAAGGTCAGTTTTTACCGACACCTCTACACAGCAAGTCACAGGATTTAGGGGTATCTAGTAACTGAACTCTAGGTTTCTTCTTCTCCTCCTCCTTGTTGAGGAAGGAGCTTCCAGCACTTCATGGTCACTGCAGAATACAGGCCAAGGGCTCTGGGGTCCCAGCCCTACCAGTTCCTAATTGACATGACTGGAATCTATTCCCCAGATTCCTCGTCTATGGAATTAGGCAAGTGGCGTTGCTTTTTACAGAGGGACCATAAAGATAAGGTGAAAGAATACATGGAAAAGTGTTTTGTGATTCACATGGCATCATGTGGCTTCTTCTGGTCAATACTTGACAAAATGCTATTTTTGATAACCCCTACCTGGGGTCTCTTGCCCAGTTTGTTGGGAGCATCACTGTCAACTCGGGAGGTAAGTTTCCATTGTCTCTCCAAGCAGGTGGTTCAGGGAAAATAAAGCTTGTGTTTCAGCAGAAAAACTTTAGGTTAGACTTAAGGAAGAACTTCCTGACATTAAAGCAGGCAAGTAAATAAGAAATTGGACATTTTCTTGGGGGGAAGAAAAGGGTCTTTGGAAATAGGAGTGAGACCCTCATCTGTTATGGAGGAGAATGATTTAGAAGAATGTTTGGATTTACTCCCGGGACACTCTGAGCTGTAGAGATAAGGGCTGTACTTATGAGCCCCTTCTAGGCTCCTTTGCAGGCCCCAGAGGTTAATGTTTCCATTTAAATGGAAATTGAGTGCAAAATTATTAGCAACTGTTCAAAAAGAACCAAATTACAAGGGGCTGTTCTTTGCACAGTACAAACAGAGCCGCTGCCAATGTTCTGCACCTGAAATATTAAGGTGAGTCCTGTTGAAGGTCATTCCTCCACCCTCAGAGGAGCTGAACCCCTGGAAATGTTTCATTTGGAACACAAACTGTGAAGCCAGAAAACCCCTCAGGCCTCAGATCCTGGTAGGCCTGAGCAGGGTCAGATGCAGGCCTTCCAAGAACATCTGCAGAGTGTGAGCCACTTCAGTCCCCACTCCCTCAGCCACAGCCTGGCACAAAAAACTGATCCTCTTTACATGCCAATTCCACATTTTCAAATTCTCTACTCGCTAATGTTTACTTGGAACCCCAAAACCCATGCTTGAGAAACTTCTGTAGTCACCCCAGGCATGCGCAGAGTGGTGTAAATTTTGAGTGAACTTAATGTTCATGTTTCCAGCGAAGATCAAAGGTGATGCTCTGCTTTCTGTTTCAGTTCTCTTACTGTAAACAACTGTTCTTTTCAAGGTCTATTTAGTGCCACATTGTTTTGTATTTCTGTGTTTTTTTAAGTGATTTTACTGTTTAAAGTAGCCCCCAAGTGTAATGCTGAATGAATTCCTTTTATTCCCACGTGCAAGAAGGCAGAGAATATATATATGCATTAGATCAGCTTCATTCAGGAATGAGTTACAGTGCCATTGGCCACGAGTTTAATGTGAGTGAATCAACAATATATAATAAGTCGGTGGTGCTATGGTTTGCATCTTAAATGTCCCCCAAAAGCCCATAGGCAAAAGACTTGGTTGGCTTCCTGTGGCAGTACTGGGAGGTGGTGGACCGTATAGGAGGCGGGGCCTGGTAGAAGGAAGTGAGGTCACTGGGGGTGTGTCCTTGAAGGGGTATTGAAGCCCCAGTCTCTCTCACTTCCCTGCTGCCCTCAGGTAAGCAAGTTTCCACCAGCACAGGCTCCTGCCATGTTGAACTACGCTGCCACAGGCCCAAAGCAACAAGGCCAAGTGACCAAGGACTGAGGCCTCAGAAACCATGAGCCAAAGTACATCTATCCTCCTGATAAGATGATTTTCTTAGGCATTTTGTCAGAGACAACAGAAATGTGACTAGTACAGGTGGCTTTCCACAGAAACACAAGCAATATGAGAGTTTAGATTGAAGAGTATAGATTGATTGATTAACAAAAATTATGACCAGAGGCTCACAAGAACCTACCCTGTATTTCCCCCAGGAGCAAATTCATTATTTGCTTATTCAGGATTCATGCAAACATTATAGAACACGACTCCCACAAATATCAGGAACTGAAGGTAGTAGGCATGTGATCAATAGTAACTCTGACTTCACAGAACTAGCTCAGGCTCAAATGTACAGGTGCTGTCCTTAATGAAAGGTGAACCCCTTGCCAGCAGGATGAAAGGATCTCTCCACCCACAAATGTTTATGCTCAGGTTTGCATATCTCAGTGTAAAGTACAAGGCCCAACAGGGCCTAAAATGTTCCATGTTTCATAGCCAGGGCAGAGTCCTCTCATCCAAAACAACAGGGGCCTCCCTGTGAGTGAACAGAGCCCAGGAAGGGCAATGTCAATCAAAAGGACCAGATCTGGCAAATTCCAGCTCTCGATGAACCAGAAACCCAGTATGAGAGAAAAAGGTGAATGGCAGGTGAGGGGACCACCAATGGCAGGGACAGGCAAAAGGGCTAAGAACTTGCTGGTGTGTGGGGCTTGCCTATAAGAGCCTGCACTGCCAGGTGCAGTGATGCAAGCCTGTAATCCCAGCAGCTCGGGAGACTGAGGCAGAAGGATCGAGAGTTCAAAGCCAACCTCAGCAAAATTGAGGTGCTAAGCAACTCAGTGAGATCCTGTCTCTAAGTAAAATACAAAATAGGGCTGGGGAGTGGCTCAGTGGTCATGTGCCCTGAAGTTCAATTCCAGGTACCCTCAAAAAACTTTTTTTTTTAAAAAAAGAGCTCTGCACTGAGGCAGGAGTAGAGGGGAAGGTCTGTGAAGAGGAGTGGAACAGAATTTGACCTTTTCTGTAGAAGAAATGTTCTCATATACAGGCAATCAAAGGATTGCTATGGGCAAGCCAGCCCAAGGCCATAAAGGAGCACCTAAGCTTGAGGCAGGGAGAGAAAAATACTGCCAACTCTCAGCCTCCCTGACCAATGTGCTCCAGCCCCAGACACACATGTATCCTTGTTAAAACAAGAGCCTCCTGGTTAATGGGACCCACCCTCCTTAAAAGACAAGTTTACAACCATTTGTTCTTGATGACATTTGCTCCTTGTGGGTCTCACACTGTACCCACAAGCGATTTATCAAAGCATTTCTGCTGAGTCCATAAAACCCTGCTCTGATAGAAGATTTTTCCATGTCACCACATTTGTTAGAGACAAGGTCCCAAGAAACCATCCGGCAAGCCTAGCTCTTTCAGGGTCTGGCAGCAGGACCCATAGAGCTGGGAGCAGAACATGGATGGGTTACTTGAACATCTCAGGCCACATCAGTGTCCAGATCAACCCATATGTGTTGCCAGGTGGGCTGCCAACTGCTAACCTCAAGGAGGGGTATACTGTGCATGTGTGGGCCCACCATACACCACACACACACACACACACACACACACACACACACACACACACGCCAGTCAAGACTGGCTTAAGGCCTGAGAAGCTGCAGTGTGCATGTCTTAGCAATGTATCCTTTTCCATCCAGGACAGTCACCCAGCTGATCCTTCAGTGGCTTACCAGCTAATCAGAATCACAGGAACTGAAGCCCAGGATTTGGCTCCTGGAAGCAACCAGATGGCTGGTGGTGTGTAGTCCAAACACTCTCATGATTAGTCTGGCCTCTTCTGCTCCACACATCCCTATGGTCATTCCAGCCCCAGTTCTCTACAGGGCTACTTAAAACTAGTGTGCCCTTGGGAAGCCTCTCTCAATATGCACTTCCTGTCTATCAGCTAAGGATTAGAACTAACTTCTGGGATCATGATTTTTCCATACAGCATTCCAGGAACAGAAAGCTAATTAGAAGCATAAATCTGCTTGGATTTTTTTAAAGGAAAAAGAATATTCCACAACCATTCCTACTTAAACCTATTATATAGAAAAATAATCAGGAGTTAGGACCCCCTTGGAGATAGTCCAGCAAATTGCTTGCTATAGGTCTGTGGATAGAGTGGACAGAGGCATGCTGCCTCTCTTTCCTAGTCTCTTTCTTGTTTCTGCTTCCCTCTTCCCTCTCCTGCTTCCTTTCTCCCTCTCTCTGGAGGAAAGGACATGTGTAACCATGGGAGTGTCAGCCTGCTGTCTGCTACCAGGCCAGGAGGCTGATGTTGCCTGACAATGGTTCTGCCCGTGCGGACTCAGGGAAATTCTTCTGACTCCACCTTCTACCTCTGCCCTGAAACTGAGGATTGAACCCAGAGAGCTTTTCAATTGAGCTACATCCCCAACTCCTTTTTTATCTTTCATTATGATTCAGGGTCTTACTAAATTGCCACGGTTGCTCTCAACTTGTTATTCTCCTGCCTTAGCCTCCTGGGATTACAGGTATGTGCCACTGCACCCTACAAAACTTTTTTTATTTTTATATAATTTCCCATTTTCTGCCCAAACACCTCATACCTGGATAAGCTATCTCTTCCAAGCACCTTTGTTTTGATGGCTGTGCTGAGTAATCTTGGCTCTCAATTTTGGTTCTTTCAAGTTATGTCTTCTTAAATCACCTGTCCTTATTTCCACCTTGCCTGGATCCAGGACTCCAGGTCAAGTGCAGGAATCAAGGAGGTGTGTGATGGCCTCAGATGCAAAGATGGCCTAGTACTCACAACTTAAGACTAGCTGGACCTACAGAGACCAGGAATTGAGTTGGGGCAATGAAGCCTTATCCAGTTGATGCCTTAAGTTCTGAGCTACTATTGTCTTGAACCAACTCCAGGTGCTGATCTTCTGCACCACATGGGCTAGGGGAGGGGCCAATAAGAGAGGTGGGGAAGGAGTCAAGTGAGCTGAGTTGGAAACGAGACAATTAGGAAGAAGGAAAGGTGATCTCTGAGAAGTGTTCCTGTGGATTGTGAAGTGGATGCCTCCTCGCATTAAGATATCATTTAAGTTGTCATTTTGTGGTTGGATTGAGCTTCCCAGATGCAACTCCAGACAGAAACTAAGCAGCACAGGACCACAGCTGTTCTCAGACCCTGGCTACTCCAGCGCTGGCCCTGCTTACCTCCCCAGACCTTTGTCTCACCACCACTCCCTTCAGAGTTGGCACCAGTCAGATGGAACTTATTTCACATCCTTTAATAGGCCAGATTTTTTCTGTCTTTATCTGAAACTACCTTCCTACACCCTTCCTTCCTTAGTTTGGGCTGTTATAACAAAAGCTGCATGACTTATAAAGTGCAAAAATTTGCTTCTCAGAGTTCTGGAGGTAGAAAGTCCAAGCCCAAGGTATCATCAGATTCAGTGTCCAGTGAAGACTCACTTCCTGGTTCATATATGACACCATCTCCCTGTGTCCTTATGGAGTCTCTTTTAAGGGGGCACTAATCCATTTATAAGGACTCCACACCCATTTCCTAACCACCTTCCAAAGGCCTCATTTCCAAATATCTTCACATTGGGAATTAGATTTCAACATAAATCTGGGGAGACAAACCTTCAGTCCACGATACCTCCATTTCCCTGGACAATGCCCAATCAAGATTTGAGCTTACAGGTCACTTCTCAATTCCCTATCTCTGGGTTCCATGGCTTCCTTTGTCTCCCACAGGACCCAGTACGTGCCAATGTAGTTTCTTCAGAATGCAACATAAGCAGGGAGTCATAGTCTCCTTCACTCAGAATCACCACAAAGGCGGGATCACTTGGCTCACTCACCACTCAATCCTGTCTTCAGCATAGAATCTGGTATATTCAAAATGCTCAATAAATATCTACAGAATGAATGATTCTAATGTTCAACTTTCCTCCAAGATACCATGCTGATTCCATCATTTCCCATCCCTGTTGCCTTTTGTCTTCCTTCCTGGCAGTTTTCAGCCTAGAGGGTTTGCCTACCTCTTTCAGCTGGGAGTAAGGATGAAGAGATCCCAGCCTCCTCCTCCCAGCAGGCAGGTGCTGGGGATACCAGCAGCGGCAGCCTCAGTGGAATGAAGGGAGATGCAGTGGTAGCATCCTCCCATCGGCAGCACTCCACCTACCAGGTGCTCACCTCTCCAGAACGGCCTCTGCCCAGACTGGACACAGATCCTACCCTCCAAGAGGACTTTTTTTAGGGTTTTCTTTCTCAGCCTGGATCTCTCTCCAGTTCCACCAAATCCTTGCTGTCCCTAGGATAGAACTTATTTGTTCATCTCAGTAAATGAACACCCATCAAGCACTTGCTACACGCAGGACACCACAATTAGTCTTTCTTATTGAGCATTATGCTGTCCAGTAGGGGAGGCAGCTACTCAAAGACATAATCAGAAAACACACCGGAGGTAGGCTCCAGAGGAAAAGCCTCACACAGCCTGAGGGCATTCCTCCAACCGGTCAGATGTGTCTGAGTGATCCTCATTTTAATCTTTCCCAGGCAAGGCCATTCTACTTAATCTCCTTTTCAGTGATTCCTGCTCTTTCTTTTGCCCTACACACCTGGATTCTCCCCTTTCTTGGGCAGTTTCCTGGAAATCCTCTAGACAATCAGAGTTGAAACACCTACTGCAAGGTGTTGTCTTCAGTCTCAGCTCTTCAACACCCTGCTCACCCTTCACCAAAGTTAGTGACCTAGTCAAGCTCCAGATTGCAGCATCTTTGGGTGATAGGCTGTGCCACCTGGCAAGAGCTGAGCTTATGTTTGCACGCAGACCTAACACACAGGTTTCCTAGCTTTGACTTCGATTGAACCCTAGAAGGGCAAAGGAGAGTCCATGCCTCATGAGGCAGGGAGTTGGGGGTGGGGGCAAGCTACTTTTTAGGACCGGATGCTAAGGTTGCTTAGCAACATGGGCTCTGAGGTCAGGCTACTAAGATTCACATCTTACTTGCTAGGACTGGCTAGCCGTTAGCAGAGTTCTTTGTCCTCTTCAACCTGAGTTTCCTCAACTGTAAAATAGGGTAATATTAGTTCCTTTTTTATGATGTTTCCAAAAGGATTAGTAGCTAATTGATGTAAAGCCTCCATACAGTACCTGACACATGGTATTCAATAAGTGTCAGCTTAATTTTTGGAAACGTGTATCAGGTACTGAGTAGCTCAGTCCCCAAGCAAGACAGTAGCCATCACATCTTGCTGGGAACACCAGGATAAAGGTGTTTTTAAAAGAGATGAGGTTGATGGATTAAGTCCTTCTTTGGGGCTCCGTGATTTGCCTTCCATGTTGACTTCCCTATAGGTGAATCTTACATGGGTGCCCACCATTTTTCTTCAGGCAACTCTGGAAAGTCTTGCCTGTATGCCCAGGGCCCAAGACTAACAGAAGTGTCCCATGGTGAATTCCATCATCTGTCCCTGGAGACACAGGCAGGAAAGCCCCTGGACATGGTCCCTGCAGCCTCCTTGCAGTCTCCTTCCCCCAAATGCTGCACCAGGAGCTTGTGTTTCTCACTTAAGTCTTGCCCTGGAGGCCTCAGCTACTCCACGACTGCCCTGTGAGGACACAGTCATGGCATCAACCCTTTCAGGCAGCACCCTTGAGAGAAAAGGAAACTTCTTCCTTACCAAGATGTTGGGTTGGTGGGCAATTGTCAAGTCTTCCATCTTCCCAGCACTTTTTGAATGCTCTCCTCACATTGGATGAATTTCCTACCCTCCGGTTCCTGCCTCCTAAGGGTGAAAAGAAGATCACTCAATTCCTTGTAGCTAAGACACAAGCAGGTGGCAGAAGGGCTACAGGGATGACAAGGTGACATTCCTGGGACAGATGTGGTATGGACCCTGAAGGCAGCAATGGTAGCAATGTTCAGGTTCCTGGCAGTGATACAAATTGTAGAATCCAGCTGGCAGCAGCGGCAGCCACTGCAGCTTTCTCATTAGGCCAGTTCTGCTGTGTATAATGGAATACTATTCTGGAAGTGTAGCCTCCAGCCTGCTTCTCCAGGCCCCACTGACACTGTGCAACACCCAGCTTCCTCCTACTAAACCTTTCCTGCTAGATTAGCCAGAATTGGTTTCTATTGCTTATATCTAGAAACCTTGATCCTTACAGGTAGGAATCACAGGGACACAGAGAGACAATTTAGAAATCAAGTCTTACTGAGATCTCTCTTGCTTAATAAATCTGCTCAGACTCTTTTTAATATTTTGGACCCCCCTGTTCCTGTTCCAAAGGAAAAACTCAACCTCAAATGGATTTTAGGTAAGCAGAGAAGACACTGATTCACAATATTCAAAAAGGAAGGAAAAACATCTGAGCATTTGTCAAATTGGCTCATGCCAGGACAGGCCCAGGTTGTCTGATAGAATGATTCCAGAGATGGCTCCAGGCTGAGACCAAAGGCCTTCCTCAGGCAGCTGACACACACCCAGCAAAGGCACCTGTCCAGAGGTTGAAGAGTCTGAGGTCAGGTCAAGCCAAGGCAGGGAGCATGATGGGAAGGACTGAAATACTCAGGTCAGGTCAGTGTGACTTGCAGAAAGTTTCTCAACTGTAATTCCTGTCCAGAGCTCAGGAGCAGCCACTACTTTAAGTCCATAAAGGACCCGGGCACTACAGTTGGAAATGCTGGCAAAGCACCCAGTTGAGCATACACAAATTGACTTTCCCAGACTCCTGGGTAGCTGAAGTAGGAAGATGTGTCAGGCCCTGAGACCAGGTCCCTCATGAAGACCTTCCTGTTTCCAAAGACTCTCTGAACAGGGCAGTGGTCTAGGAGACAGCTGGGGTCTGGCTAAAGTACAGAAGAGAGATGAAGATACATAGTGGTTGTAATGCATGGGTTTAGAACTCTCTGAAGCATCTTTTCCAGATGACAGCTAATTTGAAGCAGCGTCTACCACTTGCAACCAAGAGGCCAGGCCATTGTAAGTTCCTAAGACATCTTATACATGTTCATCTTCGCTCCGTATCCTGTTGCTGTTAGTGGGAATTGAGCCATCATTTCACAGAAGGTGAGCCACGGTGCTGCTTCTGGCTAGAGAAGCATCCCTTTTTCATGCAAGGAGTATCTCCCAATAGAGCCAGTGTCATCCAAATGCCCACAAGAACATCAGCCTAAAGCCACTCTCAGACTCAGAGCCTCTTACAAAAATTTTATGAAATCCTCAAGAGAATTTAGTCTTCACTTGCACACAGATTTCATTAGAGAAAAGATGCAGGCCTCTTCCTCCCCTCTGGCCCTTCCCTTTGACCCTGGGAACCTCAGATTGCCAGACTCATTTTACAGATGCTGAAACTGACTGGCTGTCCCTACCAAGTCCTGCAGTGCAGGAGTCGAATAGAATGGAGCCTCTGACATACACTTTCCTGGTCCCCTCCTACCTGGGGCTGCCCAAATATGGGGCTCAGCTCTAGGCTGGAGTCACACTCCCTGCATCCTGTCCTTGGGATGCTGGTGCAGATCCCTCAGGCCTTCCTCCAGCAACAAACACTACTTTGTCTCCCTGGGGCACAGAAAGTTCTCCACCCCCTCATTCATTTGGCTCTTAATTAGACACAGGCCCTCAGTGTTGGGTCCTGGACTGAAATCTTTGACAAGCTCCAAGAGGGCCTCCCTGACTCCCCACTGAGTCCCAGGATCAGCAGGGAAGCCCTCTAGTCCTGCCTTCCACCCGGGACCACCGTCCCTGCCCTGCAACCCCATAGCCCGCTCCAGGAAGGGAGTTACATCCCAGAGACATCTGTCCCACCGCTGGCTTTTCAGTGCTTAGCAAGTTGTTTCTCATATTGAGCAAAAAGTGGTTTCTCTTCCACCCCTAATCACAGTCACAGTTCACTCTTGTGTCCACAGGATAAGCCCTGAATTTATTTGAAAACAGATAATTTTGTCCTTACCAAAAAAAACAAACAAACACACACAAAAAAAAA
>JAJEJO010005187.1:22884-82581 GCA_020662805.1 Glaucomys volans | reverse complement strand
AAACAACTTTTGTCCTTTCCTATCCTTTTGGTTTTTCCACCCACAGCCATTCTCTCCCTCCTTCCTGGATCCTTTCCCATTTATAAACAAATATCAAATTTAGATTGTAGCATCAGAACCAAAATGTACTCCAGGTGAAGTATTAAAAGAAAAAGAAAACACACAAGTTAATTATAATTCAATCCCTCCCTTCAGCTTCCCCAACAGAACTATAGGACTTGAATAGCTGGCAAGGCAGAAATGGCTAGTTATGTCTAAATATCCATTTCCCCTTCTTTTTATTAACAACCTAATTTTTTAGCTGAACACATTGTCACCCAGGCAAAATAGTTCAATTCTAACTATCCATTGCAGCTGTGTTACCATGAAACTAATCCATAACCAGAGATGTTATGAGAAATGAATGAGAAACTTCCTGAAAGCCTCCCTGAGAGTGAGAGGGTAGATTCTTCTTTCCACTTTCTTCCCCATCCTGCTTCTGGAGCTAAGATGCGATGCCTGGAATGCTAGCACTCATACTGAACCCTGAAGGTGAGGATCACACGCTGCAGCAATTAGACAAGGAGCCTGGTCCCTGGCAACTGTGAGACTGCCACACCAGCTCCAGTGACCTAACCCTAGATTCCTTTTATACAAAAAACAAACTTCTCTTTGATTTTAGCTATAGTTTGAGAGTATTTTAATTATGCATTCAGATATAATCCTAAACTAACTACCCTGAGTCACTATAGTGGGTTGCATATTTACTCCCAAGAAATCTCTCAACTAGATAAATCTGAAAACAGGAAAATCCAGCTATCATCAATAATTCTTTCTTTCTTTTTTTCTTTTTGTAGCAGGAATTGAACTCAGGGGTGCTTTACCTCTGAGTTATAGCCTTTTTTATTTTTTATTTCAGACAAAATCTCACTAGGTTTCCTAAGGCCTCGCTAAGTTGCTGAGGCTGGCCTTGAACTTGTGATCCTTCTGCTTCAGCCTTCCTGCTGGGATTGCAGGTATTCACCACTAGGTCTAGCTTCAATTTCTTTAAAAGCCTAACAAAACTTTGTTGAAGCTCAGAAATGATGTGAAGAGATTATAACAAAGAAAACTTATATTTGATGTATTAGTTTTCTGCAGCTGCTCTAACAAATTCACACAAAATTGATGATTTGAAAGAAATGTATTATTTTAAAATTTGGGCAGCCAAGGGTTCAAAATCTGTATCACTGGGCTGAAATCAAGGTGTTGACAGAGCCATGCCCCTTCTTCACCCCTCCAGCTACTGGTGGCTGCCAGCACTCTTTGGCTTGCAGTCACATCACTGCAGTCTCTGCCTCTGTGGTCTCATTGCCTCCTCCTCCTCTTGGGGTCAAGTCTCCTCTTATAAGACTGCACACAATTGCATTTGGGGTCCACTCAAATAATTGAAGCTAATGCTTAATCACATATGCAAAGTCCCTTTTACCACATGAAGTCATGTGCACACGTTCCAGAGACTAGGGCATGGATGTCTCTGGACTATTATTTTGGCCTACCATGACTGGACAGCAAACATGACTCTTCTCAGAACTTAAGCTCTATACTTTGCAATGGTGTCACCCGTACCCCCAACCCCCACAACCCAGTTCCTGGCCTGTAGCCATGCTCCAGGGATCACTTACTGTCCCTGGTGCACAGAGTACCCTGGTGCACACCACCCATAGCCAGGGTGCTTAGGTTCCTGACTTCTCCAGACCCAAAGAGAGCAACCTGTTGCCCAGGCTTTTCTCTAGCACCTCCCTTCATGTCCCACGACCAAGTCCACCTGTCCCACCTTCATCTCCTATAGCAGGACTGGCCTCTTCCAAGGGTGAGGGACAGCAGGATGCCCAAAGGGATATAGTCAGATACTAAGGCCCTAAAAGTAAACCAGCCATCTGAAGGAGTCCAGGGACTGTCACCTCGAAAGTTGGTGCCCTAATGTTTGATCATTTTAAGTTAAAGGAACTTAAAGAACAATAGCTGCTGGAAGAGGCTGCATTGTAAGATATTCTTACCTATCTGAAGACTGAACCCATCAAAGAAGAAAACCATTACCTTGGGTTCTTACCTATTTTTATTGACCCCTATCATAGGAAGAAGGACTGGAACTTGTCAACACAACAGGACAGACTTTTGTCACATGCTGTTATCTTCTATTCTACTTTCCATTCAGGGTTTCAAAGAGAATAATTTGCTAACCATAATCTCTTCTATAGCCCAGCAGAGGACTCTGTCCCGGGCCATTGAATGTTCTCCAAGCCCACTGATTCCCCTAAAATTCACGTGCTGTCCTTCTTCATTCCCCATTTCCCATTCCCCATCCTCCTCCCCAACAGAGAGGAGCATATGAGCTTCTGAATCTGTTGGAATGGTGAATGATTACACTGTGTGATTGCCCTCCTTCAGGTTAACAAATGTGTGTATCTTTTCTCCAATAATCCAACTTTTGTCAGCTTATTCTAGTGAACCTCACAAACCTCAAAACATAGTGTTAAAATTCACCCTTTTATTCATTTGAAAAAGAAATGGTAAGGTTATACAGTGATAAGCCTGTGCTGGAATTAGAGTCAGGTGGGTTTGAAATATATTCCAGTTTTTGCCAATTATTTAAACTCAATGAGTTTTAGCTTCCTCATCTGAAAGATAGAAAGGAAAATAATACCCACCCAGTGAGGTTATGGTGAGAATTAGGAGAAAGATATGAAGCAGGCAGCCCCAAACCTAGCTCACAGCAGATGCTGGTGAATAGAGGCTAAAATTTTCTGTTCAGCTTTTCCTCCAATGATGGAACATCCTCCTGGTGCTGGAGACGAAATCACAACCCAGACAGATGCCCCTGCAGATGCTCAGCCCAGCTCAGATTCCCATATAAGCCATCTACTGGGGACCATGTGCTCCAGGGTAGGTGTGAACAGGGTGGGAGAGGAATCAAGCCAATGGGTCTCTTGGTTTGTCACATTCTCAAAACAGGAAAGCACAGAAAAATCCAGAGAAGAGTGCACTTGTGTATAGGGCCCTGCCATGCAGTAGGGTGACCTAGAGCTGCTGGAAGTCCCACCTCCTGAAAGCAGATGCTGAATTCCAGAGATACTCAAACTGCACAGGATAGATCCAAACCATTGAGCATTGCACTGAGACCTTCTGTCCATTGATTACTCATATAAGGAAAATAGTCCCCAATTTGGGACTTTAGTTTAATGCTAAAAATTGGAGGTAAATTAATTAAGATATAACTTCAACAACACCAGCCTTCCCTCATCAACAGTCCCTAAGACAGGACAGGCAGCATTAATTGTTGCAATTAATTAGGCATTAAACTGATAATGGGTACAGCTGCTAACAATTAACAGCTAATTATGTCAAGCACTTTAACCATTTCACAAAAGAAATGGAAATTGGATGGAAGGGAGAGGGAGATGAAAAGAGAGAAAGGAGTTACCTTATAAACAAATGAGAAGCAGTTAGCTCCAAATGCAGCTGGATCCGGCTGTAGAAATGACACATAAAGTTGATATGAGCCCTGTCCCCAACAAGGCTGAGGTGCATGGAAGCCCTGCAAGTCTGAATTTGAGCAAGAGAGACCAGAATAGTGATCAGAGCCAACACATGCCAAGCTGCATCCTCAGTACTTGGAATATGTTAGCCAATGTAATCTCCACAATAATCTACATTGTATTATTACTCCACTGTGTAATACTCCATCAACTATTAGTATTACTCTTACTTTGTGGATGAGAAAACTGAGGCACAAAGATTTTGTGACTTGCTCAAAGTTACTCATTTACTACTGTTAGAGCCTGGACTCGAACCCAGGTGCACTGACACCCCAAAGCAAAATGGACCTTGCCAATGTGCTGAATCCTTCATAATCTTCAAAACCCAGAGAAACAATGTTTTATTGATCTGTAAACTGAACTGATTAATTTTAAGAAAAAAGAAAAAAGTAGTTCAAACTGGAATGAGCATTTTCCAAAATGATAAAGCTGACAGAAATCCACAAATTCAAATCAAGCCCAATCCAAACCTCTATTTCCTTTGTGCTCCTGATTGAGGACCTATCTCCTGCTTCTCTAGAAAGGATCAGTCATTCTGCGGGGAGCTGCCAAGCAGCTCCTTAGGGAACCCCAAGATCCATTTTCCCAATGGACTTGGCAGTAAGCATTGCTGGTTGGTCTTTTTGTTTCCAACAAGCTTTATTTTTATCATCTCATGGAAGAGGAAAGGAAAGGAAAAAGAAGAATCAGGCCAAACTAGACGCGCGCACACACACACACACACACACACACACACAATCTTATTTATATGATTATGCAAACAAAGAAAGGGTTGCAGCAAAAAGTATTAAGGCTACTTATCCTCACTTAAAGCCAAGAAAAAGAAAGAACTTGCCTGGTGTCCCATGAGATAGCAGGGAAAGCCAAGACTAAAAGCTAAGGTCCTATGCTCTGCAGCAGTACACCTCAAACTTGAGTGTGAGTCAGGATCTACAAAAGAATTAGTTGAAACACCCATCCTAGGCCTCATCCTCAGAGATTCCAATTCAGTATATTTGGGAGGGACCCAGGAAGCTGCGCTCCTGATAGGCTCCCAGGGATGCAGTTGCTGCTGGTCCATAGACCATACTTTGAGAACCTCTACTCTATTCTGCCCCATGTCTGGTCACTCATTCTCATCCTGAACCATTCCCACCTCATCAAGGCCCACTATTTTCCCCAAAGTGAGCTCCTCCCCCATCCTGGTCTAGCGGGCACCAGTGCTTGTGCTGGTTCCATTGATTAGTAAGTTCAGCTATGGTACTTGATCATCCTTGACCAGGACCATTTTTTAAACAGAATCCAGAAAATGGGTCAAACAGTGTCCTGTTCTCACAACCCTGCACCACTTCCTTGAGGGCAGCAGGGAGTTCGGTTAGCTAGGAATAAAAAGGCAACTGTCCCAAATTTGAACACTGTTAGGAGGACTTCTCAGGCCACAGGTGCTCCTTGGTCTTTGCTTATATTACTCTTGACATCTCAGGACTTCAGAGGGGCTGACTCCTTCCATCTGCCTTGGCCAGACGCAAGTCTAAATGCCCACCACTGACCCACGGCCTCCCATCCCATCATCTCCCTGGAGCTAAGACTAAAACCAAGCAAGGAGGGCAGGTATGTATATCACCTCCCAGGTGTACATTCTCAGGAACAGCCTGTTCAGAACACAGGATGGGGCAGGAGGCTGAGCTCCAAGGAGCACATCATCACTGCAGAGATGCTTTCTTAATTGCTGGTTTTGGGTTGTGCTGTGCAGCTGTGAAGGAGAACTTGCCTGGAAACACTTGACCCAACCAAGGCAAAAATCTTGAATATGCTGTGGCCCCAGACCCCCATCTTCTAGAACATGTACCCTCTTGCTTAAAGGACTAAGGGCTCCAGTCTTGGTGTCATAAAGGAAAGTTGCTGGTAAATAATTGGGAATGTCATCATCTTCCCCAGGGTCATTTAAAAAGAAGATCATAGGGACCCTCCATCCATTATTGGTATAAGTAGAAACCATTCTCTTTTCTCTGAAGGGAAACATGTTAGCAAATGAAAGACCCTTAAGATGTAATTCTGCTTATAGGAATCAACTCTAAGGAAATAATTGGACAAGGGCTCAAAGATGAACATTTACCACAATATTACTGACAACAGCAAAAAAAAAAAAAGTAAACAACTTAAACACATGAATAAAAATAGAAGTTTGGTTAAGCAAACCATAGTAAGCAAAATATTATGCAACTAATAAAAATGATGTTATAGGCATAAGAAAATGTTCATAAAATAATGCCAAATTGTAAAGCATGGTTATAAAGCAGTATATACAAAATAATATTATTTTTATAGAATGTGGCTGTGAGTGTATCATCTCTGAAGAGAAAAAAACAAAAACATTAAAAGGACATATACCAAAAGGTTGATAGTGGTTATCTTTGCATGATGAGTATAAAGGAAATTTCTAGGCTTTTTCCTTTATGCTTCTTTTATGTATTTTTCAAGCACCTAAATTTCCTACACTGAGCATACAAAGGAGTCTGAAATAAAAGCACAGAATAAATGAAATGGTTACTAGTGATATGATTTTAGGTGTACTGAATGGGCCATGATAAATATTTTAAGGTAATCTTCCTATTGTTTCTGATTTTTATTCCCAGGTAATAAACTTAGAAGAATAATTGCAAACACAATTATGAATTTTTTAACAATTTGCATGCACATGTGCAATAGACCAATGTACTAGTTTAAGAAAACATGTCTTTAGTATGTAATCTACATATTCATTGGTCCCTTCTCCCTTCCATCCTCCACTCTGAGCAACAAAGATTTTTTTTCTTCATCGTGTCTCCTAGCAGCCAAACACAGGCACCACTAATGAATATTAATTGACCTAACATCTTGTGGTGATGCAACTGTGCACATTTCCCTGTCTCATTTGGTTGCTAGGGAACCATGTGAGACAGCCATGGGGGCCCTGGGACCCAGACCTTTTAAGTGCAGGGCAAGGTTAAACCACAAATCAGAAATACTCTGCCTGACTAATTGTGCATGTGAGGAACTGTGTGTATATATGTGGTCCTGTCAAATAAACAAAAAACAAATAAATAGCAATAGGCAGTTTGGCAGTGGGAGAGCAAGCGGTGGAGATGCATGTGGACTCTGAGTTATTGGAGCCCCTCCCCATGGATCTCCTGCAGTCCCCTCCCAGGTATCTGCTAGTGCCATTGCTCTTTCCTCGTCATCACTAAAGGTCTAGAGTGGGACCACAAGGTTGGTCCTGGAGGCAGCACCTGGGAATGGGGAGAGGTGATGTGAAATTTAGATGCAACAGTCCTGAAATCATTAGCATCACTTTCCATCATCCCATGGCCTATATTAGATGCAAATAAGCGGATGGCCTACCTACAATTTTCCTTCTGCACCTGACTTGGACTCCCCTTTTTCTTTCCTTTTCCTTTTTCCTTCTTTTCTGTCCATTCAAATGGCAGAGACCCCATCCTTATCAGTGCTAGTCCCTGGTCTGGCTACTTCATCTCTTTATTCTGCACAAAGAATGAGCTTCATTGCCCAGACTCCAGCAACACAATGCTCCTAGAGATTGTCTCAATCCCTAAGCCTCCTACTTTGCTTTCTTCCTCTAGTCTTCTCCCTTTAAACCCCTACTTTATTCAACTTTCCTAACTATTCCTTCTTTCCACTGTGAGCACCCTGCCTACAAAATAAAGAAGTTGCTGTCCTTGAGTCCCACAAAGACCATCTCTATTCTGTCTGGCAGGCTCCCTAAAGGGGAGTGTTGGGCTCTGGAGGCATCTGCAGATGTGGCTGGGATATGGAAGGGCGAGTGACAGGGTGTGAGGCTGAGGGTGGGTGCTCTCCTCTGGGCTTCATCTGTTTTCCCCTCAAGCACCTGAAATCAAACACAACCATAAGAATTGATTTCTTTCCAAAAACTGTCCCATCTGTCCATATTAAAAAATAGTGTTCTTTCTTTTAATTTCCATTCATTCATTCAACAGATACTGAGTGAGTTCTTCCTCTGTATCCAGATTTTTCCTGAGCCCTATGTACATTCAGTGGTGATTCCAAATAGACACAGTCCCCAGTGTTATGGAGTTTCAAAACCTATGGGGAATCCAGAAAATAACCTCACAAATCAATATAAAAACATAACTGTGGTTTGATAAGGAGGGAAATGTGGAGTCACTGGAGGAGGGGACTGCTGTCCTAATGCTCAAGACCAGAAAGATTTCCCTAAAGACGTTGATTCTATTAGAGAAATATTAACTCTTAATTGAGCATAGAGGAATAGGCCTGTAATCCCAGAAACTCAGGAGGCTGAGGCAGGAGAATCCCAAGTTCAAGGCCAGCCTCAACAAGTTAGCAAGGCCCTAAGCAACTTAGAGAGACTCTCTCTCAAAATAAAAAATAAAAAGGGTAGGGGATGTGACTCAGTGATAGAGAATCACAATGCATGCTTCTTCTTTCTGAGTGGATAGGAGGTTGGCCTGGGAGAGGAAAAGTTTCTAGGCTCCTCCAAATGGGAAAGAAAACAATTCTGTTGTTTTCTTTCTCTTCCCTTCCTCCCTCGAATTTGAAAATGTTTAATTCTCACCAAAGATTCAGAAGGAAGCAGCATGTCATTAAGCACAAAGACCCCTTTCCACAGAGATGGCTTCCAGTTGCCATAGGCTTCTTTACTGACAGGCACCATGGGTGGGCGCAGAGGGAAGGACTACAGGTGTAAAGGTGAAAGGAGCCAGGAAGGCAGAGGGTTCTGTTCAGGAGAGAAGAGCATCCTGCAAGGAGGAGGAGATCCTAGGGTGAGCACAGAAAGAAACAGACAAGGAAAAGCAAAAGCCAGAGGCCAGTGAGAGAGACAAGGAGGGATGTTGAAGGGGAGCATGGGAGGCAGAACTGCTCTGCCTTCCCCCATTTCCACTACAAAAATCTCAAGTACGATCTATGTTTCCCAAATACCTGCTGGAGTCAATTTGTGAGAAGGAGCTGCGGCTATTTCAGGATTAGTTTGGGAAAACAGAAGCTGCCCCAGTCACAGCTGGATGACCTCAGAACTGGAGGGGATCCAAAGAGGACATCCAGCTCTGAGCCGGCAGTCCTCTCACTTGTTTCTCCAGATAGACGGCTGGCTTCCATTTGGACACAAGGACAAGTGAACGTGTTTGAGCTCACCCCTTCCCAAGACAGTAGTTTTAATGCAGAGGGGGTTTGTCTTATATTGAGAGCAAATCTGCCCATAATTTCTACTTCCTGGGCCATGGTCCACTTGGGAATCACAGAGATGAGATTAGCTCCTCATCACAGGTGAGTCTGCCAGATATACAAAGACACCTCTTTCTCTTTCATGTCATTCTCCCTGTTCACTTGTTGATTCATTCCTTCTTCAAATGCTCACTGCAAGCCTACTCTATGATGTTCAGTGATTAAGCATCTGCAAGACAACTATAAAGAGAGACAATAAAAAACAACTGCCCAGACTTTCCAGTGGTAGCCAGAATGTGTGGACAATTTCAATGCAGAGAAGTTAGCAACCCAGAGAAGGTACGTCTTTTTAGTAGTTTTCAGGAATCTACTAAAATGAAGTTAGCTGTATTTTTATGAAGATGGTTTTTAATGTATGAGGTTCTGAATGGAGGCTGTCTATCCAAGTGGTGATCCAGGGGGACTTTGTGCATGTGAGCAACAAGGTCAGCAGGTTGGAATAAGGGACACCAAGCAAATGGAGAGATTCTGCCTTTGCGATCCAGCCATTCCACACACACAGCTCATAAGATGCAACTCCTTGAATCTAAAAGAAATTTGAGCCACTACTCAGGAGATTAACTGTCCAAAGAGGGGTTAAGGAGAGGTAAGGAAAAATGACTCTCTGACTCTGGCCAAGACAAACATGACCTTAGTCTATGTCCTGAATCCCATGACCCCTCAGAGTCTCCAATTCCAAAAACAGAGACACTCCACTATGTTCTACTCAATGGAACAGGCAAACTGGGGATGTTCTATACTGGGAAAGGTTTAAGTTTTGAATTGGATCCCTCTCTGGTCTACTTCAGGAATCTGGGCCACAATACTCTGGGCTGGTCAGGATGGGAGTCAGCAAAATGAGAAATGCCTGGAAAGTGAACTTGATTAGACATACCAGATTGACTAAACTCAGAGTGGTCCAAATCTCTCTCGAACTGTCTCATGGCAGTATCCCAAGGGCCACATCTGTCCTGAGGAGGAGGTCTTTGGGCGATGCAGGCATCAGAGCTGCCAAGTGCAGATCAATCTGGCCATGATGCAGGGGCACGTCACCCAGGCAGCCCAGAGCCCACTGGCCACAGCCACAGCTGCCTTTTTGTGCCTTAGGGCTTAGAATCTAGTACACAAGAATACTCAGACCTTTCTGTTAATTCTATTATTTGCCTCGGTATCAGGAATCACATATTGTTTTATAACATCCTGGACCAAAAGCAGTTTTGCAACAGCATTTTCTTTCCTCTGTCTCCTTACCAAGCCATCTTAAACAAGGGGTTACCTTTCCTCTGGTAGTCTAAAAACAAACATAGGGATTTAAAATGATGCAGTCACTTTGAAAAAGAATTTGGCAGTGCCTCAAAATTTTATACATAGGATTTCAACCCATCAATTCACTTCCTACATACCTACCCAAGAGAAATGAAAATGTATAACCATGCAAAAACTTGCATATGAATGTTCATGGTAGCATTATTCATGATAGACATAAATGGAAACAACCCAAGTATCTATCACCTGATGAGTGGATATGCAAAATGTAACAGTATCCAAACAATGGAGTATTATTTATCAATAAAATGAAGTGCAGATACATACTACAACACAGATAAACATTGAAAACATTATGCTAAGCACAAGAAGCGAGTCACAAAAGACCACATATGATATGAATTTATTTATGTGAAATATCCAAAATAGGCAAATATATCAAGAAAATAGACGAGGATTACCCATGGCTGTAAGCAGGGTCATGGGATTGGGGTGACATATGATGTTAAAGAGCGCAAGTTTTCTTTGGGGGAGAATAAAATATTCTAAAATGGGATTATGGTATGGTTGTACAACTTTGGAAACTAAAACAAAATCATTGAATTGCACACTTTAAACAGGTGGACTTTATGATGTAAAAGTTTTATATCAATAAAACTAAGAAGGAACAAGGAGCAAGGCAAGGAAAGGAGAGAGGAGAGGAGGTGTCAAATTCTAAAGCCACACAGGATAGCTTCCTGGTGGCAGGAGCAATATTCTCTACTTCCCAGATGATGCAAGCACCCATGACACAGTGAGATAAAGTGCTGCTCAGGGACAGAAACACTTCTTAAAAACTTTTCCCTGGAGTCTCATCTTGTGAACCTGTCAGGAACACTCCTAGACTGTTCCTGGTAAACACCAATGAGCCACACTGCCCTACGATCACACCCTCTTTCATAGTCCCCTGCCACATTGATTCAGGGCTTGACACATACTTGGTTTAGTCAATAGGACATTAGCAAACAGAGGCTGGATGAGTGCTTAATACTGGGATTTATCCGCTTGGAACACTCTCCCCTGGATCCCTGAGCCACTAGGAGAAGTTGTTCAGCAACTCACTGAAGAGGCTGCATGAAGAGAGGAAGATGGATAGAGCCCCCACAAACCCCAGCTAGCCACCAACCATTCCAGCCATCCCAGTGAGGTAGGAGCTGTGGAGTGAAGAGGCCACCTTGGATGTTCAGACCCCAGCAGCCACTCTTGGAACCAAAGGATCACCTGGCTAAGCCCAGGACCAATTGCAGAATTATGAAAAATAAAATATCATTATTTAAGCCATGAAGCTTTTGCAGTAACTTGTTATGGAATAAATACTGAAGCAACCCAAAAGACCTGACAATCCTCCCTCCCTGTCACTCAAGTGATTTGAAGATGGACTTGAATCTGATGCCCTTGAATTCTGAATGTATTTAAGGAGAAACATGGTTTTAATGTGTGTATAACATGCCATTTGTCACTGTTGTTTAGTGCCATTTAACACAATATTTATCTGATTGGCATATCAGTTACTTCACATCACTGAGAATTGGCTGTAACAGGGATTCTGTGTGCTTGGCAATGAGAAGATTGATTATGGTTATTATACTAATGGCTGGAAAAATGAATTTCATCAGGAAAGTTGTTTTGAAGCTACAGTGACAGGCCTGGTGGGTTTACTCACTCAACACCATCGCTGCCTGCACACAGAGTGCAGATCCTGCAGCACTTGGACAAAGATGCTAGAGCTGGCAAGGCACATCGGCACTGCCAGATAAAGTGCCGCCCAGGGACAGAAACACTTCTTAAACCCTCTTCCCTAGAGCCTCATCTCTTGTCCCATTGACTGGACCATCTTAGCAGGCAAAGTGTTTTGGAAGCGATTCTGTGCTTCTCTGTCAAGGGGTGGATTCTACCCTCAACAGACAGCATGCTGGGAACCTGCTAGGAATACCTGACTTTCTTGGCGGCTCCGGGCCATCTGCTGCCTGATCTGATATTGCGCAGGGAGTGCCACTGTTTTGAAAATATTAGCTGCACACGTTTTCTTATGTAATGAAACATTTGACAGTTAAGACTTCACCAAATAAAAGGCTTCTACTGAAGCCTATTTGAAGGGTTGGAATTTCGATGTATATTTTAAAAGATAAACTGGAAATTTGGGGGCTAGCAATGCTGCTTCTCTCTCCATAGCAGGTTCTCATCACTCAACTCAATTAATGGCTTCATTTCCCCATTTTATCTCATCACAGTTGTAAAAGTACAGGGTCTTGGTAGAAGAGAGGTCATCTTCCTGTTAATAGAAGGCTGGCTTCAAATTCCTGTCACAGTCAGAAGAGAAACTGTGTGTGATTCCTGGTCTTCCCTCAGGATCCAGCTTCTCCACAGCTTCATTAGACTCATGGAGACCTCCACAGACCTTTACCACCCGAGAAGGAAAATGAGATTTGCTGGATGGTTTCAGGAAGGGGCCAAGCCTGGCAAAAGCACAGCATTAATGAAATGCACTTTCTGAGCCCTTTAATTGCTTCTAGTAGCACTTCACTTACAATCAATGTTCTCTGCCCCACAGCAATTTTCTTGTTTTGAAAAATAATAGTGTGACATTCACTTCAATTAGAAGACGCAGACTGGCCACACTCCCTAGCCCCCAGTGGACTGTTCCCACCTGAAATACACCCCAACCATTGACAAACAAATGGAAAAGACATAGAAGCTGAGAGGCTATCTCTGTAATTGAGTTGCAAAATGAGAGGAAACAGAAGAAGCGCCTCTATTAATAATGACACAGTAATTGGAGGTCACCCAAAGAGAGCTCTGGTACACTCAACATTCACATTAGCTTTGCATGAAAACCATTATAGATCTTTCTAAACGAATAGTGTGGGCAACAGTGAGGTTGTTTATCAGATTTATCCAGTACCAGCCAGACTGTCCTTCCATCCCAGGGGAATTGGTCCAGCCTAAAGTACCTACTGCAAAAGAAAAATCATTTTGATTGGGGCCAGGGGGTAATTAATGTAAAGTTCAATTGCATGCCAAAATAGACCCCGTGTACTCTAGAGCCATTTTATAGGCATTTTCTCCTGTAGGAAGTATGGGCAAACTACTGCCTCCTAAGGAATGGAGAGCATCCTACACTTGCCAAGGCAAAATTGACAGTCCCTAGGGAAGGAGAGAGGCAGGATGCATGCATTCAATCTGACATCTGAGTCTCGTCGACCTCATTTAAAAAAAATAATCCCCAGCTTTCTCCATTTTTGCCCAACTGGATTGAGGGAAAGATATTATTCTTTGGTGAGTCAATATCAAATTCTAATAAAGGGATCAGTTTTTTGGATACCCTTTTTGCAGATGGCTCATTATGACATCCAGATAACTCTGCATATTAAAATTGTCCGTTGCCTTAAATTATAATACTATCAAAATAGGTTTCTTTTGCAAAGGGAGTTCCATTTACATGAATGATATAACCACCCCAAAATGATATCTGCACAGGGATAATATGGAATATTAATAACACCTCCTCTGGGTCACATTTTAAGGCTCCGTAAAGCCTGTAGGGTAAGAAATTACATTTCAAACCCTGTCCTTGGCTACAGGTGTGACTCTGCACATCATGGACTTGCTCCTATGCTTCCTGGAACACCTGGAAGACTACCTTATTTCTTCCCTCACATGCTGTGTTAACCAGCTTTCCCTTGCTAGGACAAAATACCTGAGATATTCAGCCTACACAGAGAAAAGGTTTATTTAACCTCACAGTTTTGCAGGGTTCGGTCCATGGTCAGTTGGCCTTGTTGTTTCTGAGCTTGTGGTAAGGCAGCATATCAGGGCAGAAATTTGTGGCAGAGGAAACCCATTCATCTTATGGCCAGAATGAAAGAGAGAGCCAGAAAGAGACCAGGGTCCCACATCCCCTAAGGACACATCCCCAGTGACCCAAGACCTTCCCCCAGGCTGTGCTTCCTAAAGGTTCCACCACCTTCCAATAGAGCCACAGGCTAGAGACCAGTGATTTAAGACACAGCAGATATTTGGGGACATTCCAGATCTAAACTAGAGCATATGTCTACTCAAATTTTATAAGGAAGACAACATGGTTCTTGACTCACTGTCAGCTTCTCAGAGAAAAACTGAAATTCAAATCTAGTCAAACAGAAGATTGTAAGGAGCTTAATTAAGGTCAAGAACTGTGTCCATTCTTCTTTTACCCCCATGCCTAGTACAACTTCCTTGGGCAAAGTGATATCAAAAATCATTCTAAAATAAGCTAGTGGAGAAAAGGAGAAATAAAATATCTATTTCTACTTACATTAAACCAGTAGATAAGAGGTTCAGTTAGAGATTGTCCTGAGTTGAATAGTATACCCCCCAAAAAATTCATGTCCAATTGGGACCCATAGATGTGCCCCTATTTGTAAATAAGGTCTTTGCAGATACAATCAAGCTAAGATGATGCCATACTGGAGCAGAGTGAGCCCTAAATCCCATATGACTGATGTCCTTAAAAGAAGAGGGAAATTTGGAAGCAAAGACAGACACACAGAGGAAATGACCACATGAAAACAGAGGCAGAGACTCAAGTACTGCACCTAAAAGCTAATGAGTGGCAAGAATTTCCAAACAACCAGCAGAAACTGGAAGAGGCAAGGAAGAACTCTTCCATGGGGTCCTTAAAGGAAGCCTGTACTGTCAACTCCAGGATTTGGGACCTCAAGTCTCCAGAACTGTCAAATTTCTTTAGGCCACAATTCATGACACCTTGTTACAGCAGTCCTGGGAAACCAAGACAGGTGTTGCACAGGTAGAGAGTATTTTATGACTCCCTCAAGACCTGCAGGCAATATCACTAAGAACTTAGTGAGAAAGTAGAGGCCAGCGGGGACCACCTTCTAAGACAACTGGCTTGAAGGAAGAGCCCCTTTGGCATCACCTGCTTGTCCTGCCCTCCTCTCTTCTTAGACTCATCAGAAAGAAGGAAAGAAATGCAAGTTGCCCCTGACAACCCATGAGCACACCTGCTTCACAGTGCCTTGACCTCCTCAATCCTGTGCCTCTCCTCCACAACACACCTGCCCTTCACACCCAGCTCCATGCTTCTCATCTAAACTCTTAAATCCTAACATGCTCCTCTGTCCTCTGCTTCCTGTCCTTACAGCATCTCGTTCACTTACATGTCATCATTCATGTGTTCAATCAACCAACACAGAATCCTTCTCAGCATGATTCGAGTAAGACTTGGCACTCCAGATTTGGTCCCCTCTAGGGTCTCACTGCAAGTGTGAGTTGCTGTCTGCTCTTCTGAGGATTGTAAGCTATGCTGTCCCATGTGACTTTCTGTAATGATAGAAATGCTCCATGCAATTGAATAGCTAGTAGCCACTAGTGTGACTGAATTCTTAATTGTATTAATTTTAATTCATTTAAATATTAATAGTTATATGTGACTCATGACTACCAGAGTGAGTAGTGCAGATCTAGAAGCAATTTTTTAATTAGACAAAAAGAGCCTCACAGACGTTGTGTGTGTGTGTGTGTGCGCGCACAATTTCCCAAAGATGAATATTAATTCTCAGAGCATAAGGAGGAAAAGAAACATTACCTCTTTATTCCTTAATTGGCAAGGCCATCTCCGCCTGCAATGGAGTTAATATTCTACATCACTGTGCAGATCAGTACCAGTTTAATGCATCTCCTCCCAGTCCCCAACCCCTTTCAAATTGTACCCCTTTGGGCCACTGAGAATAAAAAATGGGCCCATTACTGAGCCTTCCACCCCTTAACGGCTGTTCCTTTAGCTACATAAAGATGTGCTGATGCTTTGAAATCACCATTTATAAGGACTTGATTAAGTTCTTAAAAGGTGTCATTCTTTTTCTCAGTCTGGGAGAGATTCTTCTTCCAGTTACTGTTATTCCATCAATGATTTCCCAACTGTATTTCTAGTCTCTCCCTTTCTGCTAGTTCTTTCCCCTTGGCAATAGAAAGTACTGGATTTGAATCTCATTTCTACTCTTTTCCTAGGCCTTATTCCAATTTCTAGTTCTTAGAAGCTTATGACCTTTCATAAGTTCTATGAGCATTTTCATGGATCTAGATCATACCTATCTGTGCAGATTAAATGGAGTTTGGTATATAACTTGCCTTGTACACTACCTTCTTCTCTCTTTTTCTAAGGAATCCTTCTTAAAAATAAACATGCAACCTCCCCATGAACAGTCACCAAGAATTTGGGAACTGCCATCAATCCATGGAGGAAGATGCTCAACAAGGACACTGCCTATGCAATGTTCAACACCTGAATATTTGTAACTATCCAAAGGAATGAAGTGTTTCTCAATAAGCCAGATCTAACCAGTGAGGGTCTGTCTGCTCCTAGAGGAAGTGGGGCCCGGGAAGAGGTATGCATGTGGTTTGCTCTGATCACAGTAATGTGTGATGTCGAAGGATTAGAGCTATGCAGAGTTCCAGATGCAACACAGTCAGATATAAAGTCTTTCAGGTTCTGTCTTCACACAGTCAGGCCTCTGGTCCTGAAATGAGCGCAGGGCTTGTTTCTCTGGCTTGAATCATAGCTGCCCGAGTGAGCCAAGGGAGACTTTTAAGATTTTTCTCATCTCAGGCCGGCTCTCTGTAGAGCCCTTTTTGATCAATAATAAAATAGCTATCCAGCCACTCTAGCTGAGCACAAAATGGAGTTTGATTTTTTCAGAGAGAAACCAGTGTGGAGGACAATTCCCAAAGGCAATCTGCTTTGTGCAGATTCAGGACTCAGCTCTGGGTCTAGGCACACCTCAGCTAATTTCCTGATGATGCATGAGTGCTGGGATACTGGAAACACCATGATTGCCTGATGGAGATTTTACCCTTCACATGATTTGACAACTGTAATGATGGCAGCAGCCTTCTTATCTTCTGCCAGTGCATGTGACCAGAGTTGCACCCCATCAACATGACCAAGACTGCATCAGTGGTACCATTTATCATTGCCACTTCATGCTCCCTCGGCAGGAGGATTGCAAGTTCAAAGCCAGCCTCAGCAACTTAGCAGGGCCCTAAACAACTCAGTGAGACTCTGTCTCAAAATAAAAAGTACTGGGATGTGGCTCAGTGGTCAAGCACCCCAGGGTTCAATCTCTGGTACTAAGAAAAACACAAACAAAAAATAACACAAAAAAATTCTACAATATCATTTCCAATGCATATAAAAGCTAAATAACAAAAATGCCAGACTACCCTTTCTCCTTTAAAGAAAATCCTATGAATTTATTTAACAAACATTTATTGAGTTTACTAAATGCCAGAATATGTATTAGACCTGGGGATACAAGGGAGTCCATGGTCTAGTAGAGAGAGACAGTCTTAAGAACAGGTCTTTGCAGTAAGTGTTGAAATCAATGCCTGGCAGTGGAGTGAGAGGCCACACAGGCGTGGAAGTGAATGCCAGCACCAGTTTCTCCTGGTTCCCTCCCACCTCACCATCTACTCTCTTAATTTTTTTCTGGTTCCTCCTCATCTTCTCTGCTCTTAAACATTAGCGGGACCCAAGCTGCAACTTTCCTTTTTCCATCTATGTTCACTCCCTGGGTGGTCTCATAGCTTTAGGCATTTAGCTCCATGTGTGACTCTCATTTGTTCCTTGAGCCTTGAGAAATTTCTTAAGCTCTGACCTCTCCCCTGTGTCCCAGACTCACCTCTCCAAATGTCATCTCCTTTGGATGTTAATATGGTTTGTGCCCTCTGAAGTTCACGTTGAGAGTTGGTCCCTGATATCACAGCTTTGAGAGGTGGGGACTTTAAGAAGTGACACCTCATCAAGGGGCATTATGGCCTTTGTCCCAGGAGTGAGTTGGCTCTTGCAGGAGCCAGTCAGTTATCACAAGAGCAGATTATTACAAAGCAAATTCACCCTCATGCTTTGTCTTCCCTCACGTGTACCTGTTTGCTTTTCCACTTTTCTGCTTTTCTGGAGCAGCCCTCACCAGATGTCAGGGTCATGCTCCTGGACTTACCCATCTCCAGAACCAAAAGCAAGAATAAATCTGTTCTTCATAAATGACTCAGTTGTTTCATTACAGCAACAGAAAACATACTAAGACAGATGTCTACTTGAGCTCTCACACTTCAGTGGTTTCAAAACTGAACCTTGGACTTCCCTGAGGAAGTCTGCTCCCCCCAGTCCATAGGGCTCAGCTGATGGCAACTACATCTTTGCACTTGCTCCAGTCAAGACCACCAGAATCATTCTGAATCCCTGCCTTCTCCCCCATCCCATGCCCAATCCCTCAGCAAATCCCCTGGCTAACAGAAAAAAAAAATTAGACAAAATCTTTAACAGAGTATTTGAGCAAAGAACAATTTATGAACTAGGGAACACTCAGACCAGAAAAGATGCAGAGAGCTCTGGTCTGCACTGGGGGCAGGGAACATTCACAGACAGAACAGGAAGTAAAGTACAGAAATAGCTGGATTGGTTACAGCAGGGGCCTTTTCCTTATTTGGACATGGTCTGATCAGTCAGCTGCCTGTGATTGGCTGAAGTTTGACTATTTGAGATTGCAGAGATTCAGGTATGTTATTTCAAAGAGATACTGCTAAGTTAGGTTTTACCTTGTTTACATACTAAACCAGGTCATAGTCTGTTATGCAAGAACTCACTGGTATTAAGACAGCTTCTGGCCAAATTTAATTAAACTAGCTCGTTAATCTGGTCTAAGGCCCCATTGTCTGTCCTGGACCACTGCAATAACTTTTTTTTTTTTTTTAAACTCTGCTCCAGTCTTGCTTATCCACTCCATTCTTCATAGGTGACCAGAATAATCCTTTTAAGACCTAGACAGGTCATGTCACTCCTTAGCTCAAATCCCCCAATGTCTTCCTGTCAATCTGGGGAAAAGTTTGAGGGCCCTCTGTGGTTACAGTCGGGTCCCTGATAGCTCTGATCTCTCCTGTCCTGACCAGGCTTTGTGCTCCACAGACCATGAATGTTCCCACTGCAGGGTCTTCAATTCCCCCAGGTACCCTCAGGGCTCACTCCCTCACCCTCTTCAAGTCTCCACTCAAATGTCAGTGAAACCCTCCCTAACCACCCTCTAAAAGAGCACCCACCTCTGCTCATGATTTCCTGCCACTTTAGCTTGCCTTTTCTTCGTAGCACTATCCCCTTATGACATTGGTGGAATGGGATTCTTATTTATTGTCTTTATTCCCAAACTCCATAAGATCAGGTTCTTCTTTTTTTTTTTTTTTTTTAACCCAAGCCTGTGTTCCAAGGGCCCATAAGAGTGCCAACACACAGCAAGAGCTCAGTAAAAATCTATTGAATAGAAGAACAAATAAAGAAACTTATTCAGTTATATTGGAGATTAGTCTAAGATGCCTGGGTGCCTGCCTAGCTAAGAGCCCATGTCTAAGAAAAGGAGCCACAGCAGCCCCTTATACGCAGCCCCTCATGTTGTAAATCATGTGACCCTCTCACTCTGGTCAGAGCTGGTTAAACCAGCAGTGTGCACTGTTGCTGCCTCCCCCACTGTGGCCCTGCTGCTGCCCACCTCCTTCCCAGCTACTCCCTGAACAGCCAAGATATTTGGACCACAACAAAGCTGTTCCACAGAAATCTAGCAGAAGCTAAATATGCAACTTCAAATTATGTAGTACCCATATTGTTAAGATAGAAAAAGGAAGCAGTGACATTAATTTTAATTTCATTTGGTAAATCCAAAATATTATCATTTAAGCAAGTAAACAGGATACAAAACATTAATGAGATATTTTACATTCTTTTATTTTGTGCTAAGTCTTTATACTCAGGTTTGAATTGTATATTTATAGGACACGTCAGTTGGTACTAGTCACATTTTCAAGTGTTTAATAACCACATGGCTACTATGTTAGAGTGAAGCTCTAAGAAGGTCACAGTTACTAGTGGGTGGCTAACAGCATCTTCATAGTCAGGATTAATATTTGTCTTCTTCTCTTTTACTTCCTTTCTATAAATTAACTCATTCAAAAAGTGAATCTGGCTTTTCAGGCAATAATAGACTTTCCCATTTGGCAGGGCCCATGTTCTTGAGTCAGGCCTGGCTTCCTTCCCCACTGTATTCCAGCTTCTCTACCTGAGACAGAGTAGACTGATTTAGGGAGAGGGGAGTTGGAAATTTCATGCAACTGTCCTACTTTAAGCCATATTTGGACAGAGTTTTTTTTCTTTTTTTTACTGCTGTGCAGTAGAAAATTGTATTAGATTATTTCTGTTGCTATAACAAAGTACCTGAGGCTGTTACTTTATAAAGAAATTACATTTATCTCACATTTTTGGAGACTATTTTTATGTTGTTTACATAGTATTTTGCCTTTGGTGAGGGCTCCTCTTGTTTCTCACAATATGATGGAGAAGCAGATAGGAAAACAGCTACGTACAGAGAGAACAAGTGTGTAGGATAGCCTCACTTCATAATAACTCTCTCAAGAGAACTAATTCACTCTGTAAGACCAGCATTAGTCATATTCAAGGGTAATGACCTGATGGCCTAATTATCTGGCAGTAACCCTCTCCTTTTAAAGTTTCCACCATCTGAACACTGCCAGGCTTGGGACCAAAGCTCCAACATGAATCATGGGGGTATAAACCACAATCAAGCCATAACAATAAAGCTTGACACAAACAGTGTTTTGTTTGTAATTTGGCTTTTCTTTCTTTCTGGTATATTTCTCTTAGCAAGGAACCCCTTAAGGAAAAAGGACTGAATGGTAGAATTCAAGCACTCAAACCCATCTTCCAACTCAGACAGACACCTGACATGACCTAGCAGGAAGATAACATCCAAAGAAGGTTCCACATGGCCATGAAGGCTTGCCCAGGGGGTCTTCTCAGGCAGGCTGTAGAATCAGAGAGACCTTGGAAAGAAAGTAAAAAGCAGAATCCATGAATACCAAGTTATGAGTGAACAGCAGCCAGAGTGGGAAAGAAGTTGTGTAGACAGGGGACATCATGAGCAACAAAGGATTAAGGAGCTTCACAAGCGTTACGGTGAGATACGAGGTGTCCCCTAGAAGTTCATGTGTGAGACAATCCAAGTTCAGAGGTGGACTGATTGGGCTATGAGAGTCTTAACCTAACCAGGGCATTAATCCACTTGAATGGAGTAACTGGATGGTAATTATAAGCAAGGAGGGTGTGGCTGGGGACAAGCCTTTGGATTTATATTTCGTCGCTGGGGAGTGGAACACTCTGTCTGCTTCCTGGTGTCCTGAGATGCTTTCCTTCACCACACTCTTCCACCATGATATTCTGCCTCACTTTAGGCCTCTAGCAATCGAGTCAGTCCCCTATGGACCATGACCTCTGAAACCATGAGCCCCAAATATACTTTTCCTTCTCTAAATTTGTTCTTGTCAGGTCTTTTGGTGACATCAGTGAAAACACTGATTAAAACAACAAGAAAGCAGAAGTAAGCACAGCCACCAGAATGGGGAAACTAGAGCAGCTGTCATTTTGGGTTGACATTCCTGGTGTGCAGAACTGCCTGCAGTGTTTCCTTGGTTTCTTCGTTTGTCCATGGATTCTGGAATACATCACCATTCCATGGGGCACCAGGATGTGCCTCTATTCTTTGCCACTTCCAAAGACTTAGTCTCCATTTTCCCATCAAGTAGCCAAGTATCTACCAAATCGACAAATACGTTGTCTGGCCCCCTTATTCCTTGACCTTGTTCTGCCCCAGAGCTCCTCAGTTATTCAGGAAAATAGCCTTCCAGGAGCCTTCTCAAAAATATCCAGACATCATTAAACAGTGGAGTAGACACCAGCTTTCAGACTGGTACTCTCACCAAACGCTGGCAAGCGTAGTGATGAAAATGGGCAGCAAAAAGCCCAGCTCTGGCTCTAGCCTGGTGAGCTGGCTGTGTATTGCTTTCTTTGCCCTGGACAAGGGCTCTCAGACTCACAGTTGCCAAGCAGTGCCCTCATAGTCAGATTATTAACCACACATCTTCTCAATGAGATCTCTCTGCAAACTTCACTATGGCACATTGGTCAAGCATGTGTTGCTTAAAGTCCTGTGCTAGATAGTTGTGATGCTTTACCCTCTGGGCATTCAAAATCTTATTTTGAAGAGAAAATAAGAAAATGTTACCTGGGAAAGATGAGATAACATCATCCTCTACGATTTAGGCTTTGGAATTAGAAATCCTCCATGGTCAGTATTAATTTTCTTAGTAACACCGTAATTGCTGCCAATTGAAGAACACTCCGTATTGCTAACACTTTCCTGTGGATAATCTATGCTAAGCTACCCCTGAAGTTCCCTCTGCTCTTATTGCCTCCTTTACTTAATTCCTTTGTTTAATGTCATGCAATATTATCAACATATTCAGCTTGATTCCTAAATATAGCCTGGAATTCAGCAAAAATTGGAAAAAAAAGAATAGAAATTACCTAGTGACCTTTAAATAATCCATTACTTCTTCAACACTTTCAGCCCTCTTCCACTCTGGCTTACAATATGGGTCACATAAAAGAGATGCTGTCCACTCCCATGCCACGAGTCTAAGGGAAGCAGGAAGACCTGAGCAGAGATGGTAGAAGTCTACCAGGAAGAGGAAAGCAGATATTTAGCTACTCCAAGTTAAGTATTCACAGGGTCTTCTTTTGATTTTTGTTTTAAATATTTTTCAAATAGTAATACAAAATTTTAAAATCTGAAAAGTCATAATACTTTTCTGATTATCTCTATTTTAGATTTTCATGAATCAGTGTCTGCCTCCACCCCACATCACAACTGATGAGTGAACATGATATGATCCAAATCAGAGTCGTCCATCGCTGTAACACAGAGCCCTTACCAAGAACGAGGTAACATACCAGGAAATCTCCAAATTTGCAAAGCACATTGTGAAAGTCTTTCAAAAAAATCCATACCCAATCATTTTAGCAGATTTTTTTTGGTTAAAAAAATTATCTACAACTTAGCTTTTTTTGGAAAATATAATATGACAGGAATTCTAAATCAATGAACAGTCATGCTGCTAAAAACTCAATCTTTTAGGCAACACAATAATCATGGCAATAACAAGTAATGTTTGTGACTATTAAGAATTATGTTCAGCTGCTAGAAACACAGACCAGACTATTGTGTTGAACACCTGAGAATTTGCTCATATAAAAGCAATATGGAAGCTAGCATGCTGCCTCCCTCTGCATCAAAGACCCAGAATCCTTTTATCTTCTGACTCAGCCATCTCAGCCACATGGCTTCTTTTTTCAAGATCACAACATGTTTACTGGAGTTTTGGCCACCGTGACCATATTCCAGAAAAGAAACAGAAGAGGAAAGGGCAAAAAAGTTACATGCCAGCTGCATTTACCACCCTTAGGGAGCTGTTTCAAACTTCATGCTTTATCTTTCCCTCTCCCAAATTATTTTGTGTTCCATCCACCTTACATAGGAGACAAAATATTCTAGCACATTCATCTGTATCAGAAAGGTCCCATGAAGACTACTGATGTCTTTGCCATTGTCCACTGTCCAATATCCATCCTTTTGGAGGTTACCCTCCCCACTTTAATTCTATGGTCATTTCATCAGTAGCAGGGTCCTGGTTCCCATGACAAAACCCAAAGGGACAAGATCCTTCTGCTCCCTGCTTTCTGGGATAGAAACATATAAGAACATGTGATCCAGACTCAGCCAATCAGACACTACTGTATAGTAGCTTCCACCTTATAAAAATAACAAATGCAAAAGGAACAAGGAAAAGAGTGGCAAAGGAAGCAGTAGTGCCTACTGGTTACAGTGTCCACAGCAAGAATGGAAGTGTCTGGCAAGGCAGGTCCTGCTAAAAAGGCAGTTGTTGGTCTTCCTGCTTCCTGGTCATACAGTCCACTTGGTTCCTGTCTGTCCTCCATGACCTTCCAGTCATTTGTCAGTTCTTCTCTCCCTTTGTACTTCCAATATGTCCCCTTTTTGATTAAGATAGCCAGGGCTGGTTTTGGTTACATGCAAACAAAAGCACCTTAATTGATACAATAGGAAGATACATTGCTATTCTAGTCTATACCCTTTGGTTACCAAAAATAGAAGCCCACATAACTGATCAAAAGTATAGACATAATACCTAAACTCATAGACACTGGGTCTGAAAAGGTATCAGGTTATCATTGGAAACAAAAGTTGACCCTCAGAGGCCACGTGGACTCATCTCTTTCTGTCTCTGCATAAATACTCCTTTCTCATCTGATTTATTCACTAGCTATTTTCTTCACCTCTACAACTTTTGCTTCCTCTTTATGACTTTTTCTTTTTTAGCACTGGGGATGAAACCCAGGGGCTCACATGTGATAGGCAAGTGCTCTACCACTGAGCACCCTCCAGCCCTCTTCATGGCCTCTTGAGTGGAATCTCTGTGACTTTTCTGCAGACATGCTATTAGAGAAGCATTTCAATTTCAAGCTTCATATCTTTTTATTTAAAATTTTGATCAAGGAACTGATTAATGAGTATATCAGGGATATATCTGGATCAAATCAGCTGTAACAGTAGTACAGGGGCTCGTGCCTGGGTCCGTGCCTTCAGCAGAGGCTCATGTACATGTAGGCTGACCAGGCAGTGGAAACTTTCTAATACAGTAAGAGTAGTAACAATGTGACATGATGTGACATGCTGTTATACAAAGGTCTGGGCAAGGCACAGTTTTTGGAGGACAGACCTGAAATGCTCGATCCATTATATTTTGAGCATCTACTATTTACTAGTCCAGAAGCTGAAGAGATTATAAAGAAGGTAGCACATTTCTGCCTTCAAGGCCTATATAATACACACACACACACACACACACACACACACACACAAATGTTAAAAAATGAATGAATATGTACCTGGTTTACTGTTCAACATGATTACCCACAAAGTGGCAGAAAAATTCAAAGGAAGGAAAGATCATTTTTAGCCAGGTGATCAGGAAAGCCTATAGAGAAGAGGAATCTGGTTATCTTGAGGAGAGGGAAGAGAGGAAATGAGACTAAAAGATATCATCCCAACCTGACAGGAGGAGTGGGACAGAGGTGGAGCATCTGAATCAGAGAATGAATTCTGAACAGGCTGAGAGAGAAAATCTGAAGAAATGAGATTCAGAAAACCCTACTAAAAAAATCCTACAGATTTATCATGTACCCCAGAGGAAAAGAGAAAGCTACATGCATTTGAATTTGGACAGCATAGATGAGAGATTTCTGATTCTGACCATAGCAAACTGGATAATTAGAACCAACCTCAATGCTGGAAATCTGGGCAACATATGCAAACACTTACTTGAAGAAGAACAAATAAAATAGGGTTAATTACTATTTTAGGATTGGGAGATGATGGAACCCCAGGAGGTGAGCCTGTCATTTCCAGCTGCTTTCCCCTTAGGAATGTTGGTTATTCCACAGTGGGTGACTTAAAGACTGATAAATGAATACCTCTGGAAGTCTTGAGGGGCAAAGAAAAGAGACAAGTCCAGAGACTATTCACCACCACAGGGGATGCCTGATACATTCTCTTAAGATGGAACTCAGAAGTTTATCAGCCTTCTTAGGGACTATGGCTCAACTTCAAATCATTTCAAACCCTACAATTGAATTGAGGTGTTCTTAAATTGTTAATAGTCTCTCCAAACACATACCAAAAGCAAATATAGATTCTCTCTGGGAGAAGATGATATCTGGGACCTCAAAGCATTCCTACAAGTAATTTTCAATATAATATCCAGCACATGATAAAAAATAAGCAGGCATGTGAAGAATACAACTTCATAGACAAAACTGCAAGAATACCAAACAATAAAAACAAACCCACAGGGTCTCTACATATTAGGTCTGTCACACTTCGACTTGAAAACAACTATGCTTCCTGTGTTCAATAACATAAAAGATAAAGTTGAAAATTTTGGCAAGGAACTTCAGACTTTAAAATAGCAATTCTAGAATTAAATACTATAAGAATTGAAAATTACAGGGCAACAGGGGGATTAAACAGCAGACTAGTAAAAGAAAAGATAGTTCATGAAAAAATTTTCCAGAAAGGAGTAGGAAAATACAGGAAGGAGAAAGGCAGCACAAGAGGGTAAGAAATATAGAGGATATAATGGGGAGGTCTGATGCTAAATATTTAATCAATATTCCAAAAGGAGAGGAGATTTTAAAAAATAGAAGAGAAAAGGAAAATAGCTGAAATGGAAATGGCTGAGAACTTCTGCAAAACTGACTAAAGACATCAAGTCGCAGATTCAAGAATTCACATTAAAGATAAATAAAAAGATATTCACAATTAGGAACACTATATTAAACAGCTAAAAAGTAAAAATACACACAGAAACCCTAAAATCAGATGAAGAAAGTTTTGAGTTATCTATAAAAGGCCTCTTACTCTCAATATAAAGAATTTCTATAAAGCAATTAAAATTAAAAGACAAATTGATAAAGTTCTCCTATTCTCAATATGAAGAATTTTTACAAATTAATTAAAATTTAAAAGACAAATCAATAGAACAAAAATTAAGAACTTTAAAACAGATACTTCACAAAAGAAGATATCAAATGGCCTTAAACTCACAAAAAGGTGTTCAACTTCATTGATATAAAAAAATACAAATTAAGTTACAATGAGCTATCACAAAACCCTCACCAAAAGTGGCTATAAATAACAATATAAAGTGTTGCATGAAAATGTGGCAGAAAGGTAACTCTCATACACCAACTTTAAAAACTAGATGTATCTGCTTAAGTTGAACCAACACATACTCCATGAGGCAGTACTTTCCCATATGATTCCCATGAGAACTATATACAAGAAAGTCTACAGCAGAACCACTTGTTGCAGCCAAAAACTAGATACCACTAAATGTCTATAAACAGCAGGATGGATAAAGATTGTGGTGTATTCACGTAGTAAAGCAACATACAGCAGTGAAAATAAACACACTATGGCTACACCCAGTAGAAAGAATGTCTTAAACAAGGCTAAGCAAAAATCAGAGATGAATACATACTTTGTTACATAAAGTTCAAAACACTTGCGAAATTAGTATTCAGGAATGTATGCCAATTGGTAAAATTATAAAGAGAAAGTAGCAAACTCCACAAAATTCAAGATTTGGTATAACGAAATTGAGAGGAGTAGAGATGGTGGGGGGATTTAAGAAGTACTGGACATATTCTGTTTTCTTAACTTGGCTGATGTTTTATGAGTGCTATTTTGTGATAAATAATCTATACATTCTTGGTTTGTGCACTTTTCTATGCTAAGCTTCAAAGCAAAATCTAAAGGTTTTAAAGAAAGAAGTACAGCCAAGCATTCACATACAATTACATACTGCATGTCCACTGGATGTCAGGCCCTACACCAAGCACCTGACATATATTATATCATAAAATCACTGTAATCATCCTGAGAATATTTTATTTCTGCCCCTCCCATATTTACTGAGCCTTAATTTCCTCACAATAAAATGAAGATAATATGAACCTACCTCATGAGGCTAGAGGAATTGAATGAGTTATAAGCAAATTGTTTGAAACAATCTCTGACACATAGGAGGTGCTACTTACCAGTAAGCTCTTATTTCATTAGAGGACTGCATTGAGACCCAGTAAAACTGAGTAGTGTGCACAAGCCCACATAGTCATTAAGGAGAAAGCTAGAATTTGATCTGGTGGTATTAGAGATGGCACTCTCTCCTCTTCACCTGGGAGAACTTTGTGACTTTTCCTCCTGAGTGTAGGGACCAAATCTGAGTTTTCTAGAAGGGCAGCAAGATCTGCTTTCTGTGATCTGACATGCCTTATTCACAATGGCACCTTCCAAACTCAAATTGAAACTTAATCCCAAGGCAACAGTGTTGGAAGGTGGGGCCCCGTGGGATGTGCTTAGGTCACGAGGACTCCATCTTCATGAATGGATTAATACAATACAGGAAATGAGGGAGTCTGCGCTTTCTCTCTTTGCCTTTCCAACTTCCTCCATGTGATGACACAGCAAGAAGACCCCTGCCAGATGCCAGCACCTTGATATTGGACTTCCCAGCTTTGAGAAGTGTGAATCAATAAATTTCTATTCTTTATAAATTACCCAGTTGGTGGTATTCTCTTATACCATCACATAACAGACTAAGACCTAACGCAAAATGTGAAACTACAAGACCTCTAGAAGAAAACAAAGCAGAAAATCTATGTAATATTGGATTTGATGGTGAGTTTTTAGATAAAATACCAAAAGCATGATCAATGAAAGAAAAATTTGGTAAATTGGACTTTTTTAAATTAAAAACTCTTGCTCTATGAAAGACTTGGTGAAGAGAATTTTTTTAAAAATCCACAGACCTGATAAAATATTTGCAAACAAAGCATATCTGATAAAGGACATGTATCCAAAATATGAAAATAACTCTTCATTCAAACTCAACAATAAGAAAGAACACAGCCCAATTAAAATGAAACTCCAGTGACCAAAGCTAGAACAATTCAAGCAAAAAAACAAATAATGTCATGTTGGATTATAAACTAAAGCACAAAATAATTACCCATGAGTTCATACTGATACAGATAAATGGGAAATAAGAAACAATTCACAGTGCAGAAGAATTCCAAATAATTTATGCAAACCCTCCACCTTCAACGAAGTGGAGTGTAACTCCCCATTCCTTAAGTGTGGGCACCACATAGTGACCACCTTCAAAGAGCACAGTCTGAAAAGTGGGGAGAGGTATGAATTAACTATTTCTATAAAAGAAACATGACAAACATCACCTGAGACAAATGATCAAAGTCAACATCAAGGTGGTAAGTCACATTGACAGTACATACTCTTGATATAATGTGGTGGAAATGGTTGTACCTCTGTGGTCTTCCACCCCAAAACTTATAACCCCAGTATAACTCTGAGTAGAATACCAGAAAAACCTCACCTGTGGGACATTATGAAATTCTTGACCCCATATGCCTCAAAACTGTCAAGGTCATCCAAAACATGCTAAGGCTGAGAAAGCAATCCAGTCCAAAAGAGCCTTAGGAGACATGATAACTACATTTAACATAGGATAAAAAACAAAACAGAAAAAGAACTTTAGAAATAAGCGGAATGAAGGGAAAGGAGGGGGAACGGGAAAAGGAAAGACAGTGGAATGAATCTGATATAACTTTCCTATGTACATATATGAATATACCACAGTGAATCTCACCATAGTGTAGATCCACAAGAAATTAATTTTAAAAAATAATTATGGATAAATGGCAGAAAGATAAGTAGAGAGAAGGGAGTAGGGGTTGGGGGAAGCAAAGGGGCAGGAGAAGTACTGGGGAATTAGAACAAGTTGTATTCCATGTTTTTATAATTATGTCAAACTGGAATCTACTGACATATATTATTACTAATAAAAATGAAAGAAAGAAAATCTTTAAAAAGTATACATTTAAGTTAATAATATATCAATATTGTTTTATTATAACAAAGGTACTATACACTGTAAGGTGTTAATAATAAGGAAACTAAACTGGATGTGGCCACATGCTCCTGTTATCCCAGCTGCTCAGGGGAAGAGGAAGGAGGATCCCAAGTTCAAAGTCAGCCTGGGAAACAAAGACACCCCCTCTGGAAATTAAAAGGACTGGGGTGTAACTCAGTAGTAGAGCTCTTGCCTAGCACATGAGAGACCCTGGGTTCAATCATCAGACTCATTAACATAGAACTGGGTGTGGCTATATTGGGAACTCTGTGCTGTCTTAGCAACTTTTCTATAAATATTTCCTAATAGAAAAGTTTTACTGTGGTTTTCATTTTTCCCCCATTTTAAGAAGAGATAACCAAGGCTTGAAAAGTTGAGGATCTGATTGGAGTCACACAGGTAGGGATCTGACTTAGGTCTGTTGGACTTTAGATTTCAGGATTTTCTTTTCCCTTGGGCTACCAAGTTCAGCTTTCTTAATGACAAAAATAAAAGGTGACAGCAGAACTGATGAATGTTGCAGGTCACATTAAAAAGTGGAGCACAGGGCTTTGAAAATCAATCTCTCTCTCTCTCTCTCTCTCTCTCTCTCTCTTTGTCACACACACACACACACACACACACACACACAGGAGCAGGAAATGTGTGCCTTTCCAGGGCCAGGTGGTAAGTCCACCTGCAGGCGGTCACCCAGCTGTGAGTTGACCTCTCCCCCAACCTGGTCATGCTCACACCATGCTCACCACTCTGCCTTCACGAAGGTGCAACTCTCTCTCCCTGGGCAGGGCTAACTCTGAATGGGCTGAGAGCCTATCCTCCCCATTACGCATGCCCCACCACTGTGGAGCCACCCTGGAGCCCCTTCCTGCATGCAGTACCTGCCACCTCTGCCTACCACAAGGTGCAGGGTGGTGATGCAGGGGAGGGGTGTCCCTGTCCTTATCCCTAGCCATGCAGTCTCACTTTGTCCTTGGTGAGTAGTGGCTGAACACATAATTGGCTTTGTTGAAATCTCTGCACCCCCTGATTGCTCTGTAATGGAGTCTTCAGAAGCTTCTGATTTTTTTTCTTTCTCTCTCTTCAAATTTAGAAAGGCTCCTTCCCCTGCTAACTCTTTGGGGTTTATCCAGGATGTCCTGTGAATGAAAGCATTCATGATCTCATGCTGTACCAACTTTCCCATGAACCTCCTGAGGCCTTAGCCCACTGGACCTGAAAGCTGGTCTCCAGGACCCTGTTTTCAGGGCAGGCTGCCCACAGGGTTATATGAATTGTAGCCCACAGTGCCAGCTCTGCCCCAGGGCAGGAGGTTTCAACACATTTGAGGCCTGGCCACCACTGGGCTTTCTTTGAAAAGTGGAGCAGGTTTGCTATCTCCTTTCACCATTTCCCCTCTATTGGAGGGACATACCTTCTTGCAGGCTGTTGGGCATGCTAGTCATTCCTCCTTCTCTACCTGGGAGGCACCTTCCCACCTTTCAAGACCCGGCTTTCATGTCACCTCCAATGAGCAGCCTTCACCACCATGGGCACCCAAAGCTCCCCTCCTCTGCATTCACTTACCTCTAGTTCTTTTTTCCAACCCCTAGTGGGGCCACCAGGCAGGTCAGGATGGGGAAGGCTATAGAACAAGAAGGGGTTGCTCTTCTCTCAGGCAGCTATGCCCAGTGGAGAGGCAGATAGACTATAAGCTAGACTAGTTGCAGATATGGCAGAATGAGGGTGTCCACAGCAGAATATCATGACCCAACTTAGACAAAGAGCCAGGAATAGAACAGACAGGCCTACACGTACCTGTGAAAGTTGTTCAGTCCACTGACCAGGACACTGTGTCATTTATGGGATTCAGTAGCCACCCCAAGTAAGGAAAATACTGATCACCCCTGTTTGCACTGCCCTCAGAGTCAGAGTTGCAGTTAGCCTGTGCATTACTGTGGTAGAAATTGGAAAGAGGTATCCCTTCCTCTGCTGCATGCAACCCCTCTCCAGAGTGCCCTTTACCTGTGCAGCTCAGACTGGATTTCGTCTTCCCCAGTTGGTTCCCTTGGGTGGTGAACAACCTACATAACCTGACTGGGCAAATAAATTCAACATTAGTTTAAAGTAGAGTGGGGTTGACCATTGATGTCCTAAAGATTTGAGCCAAGGAGCTCTTTTGTTCTTATTCCCTCACTACTAGAACCTCCTCACTATCTAGCTAGGTTTAGAAAAGGATTTCAGCTTATTGGACCTCTGTCCTTCTTATCTGTTAGATGAAGCCCATAATGCATTTTTCTGAGGGTTGTAGAGTGGATTAAAGATGGTAATATTGATATATCAGTGTCTGGTTGTTATGGTTTAGATATGGTGTGTCCTCCAAAGACTTATATGTAAGAATGCAAGAATTCTCAGAGGGTAAATGATTATATCATGAGAGATATAACCTAATCAGCGAATCAATCCACTGATATGGATTAACTGGATAATAATTATAGCCAGGTAGTGTGTGACTCGAGGAAATAGTTCACTGGGGATATGCCTTTAGGATTTATATTTTGTCCCTGGTAAGCAATGTCTCTGTGCTCCCTGACCACCATGTTCTGAGCTGCTTTCCTTTGCCATGCCCTTCTGCCATAATGTTCTGCCTCACCTTGGACCACAGCTATGGAGTCAGTCATTTATAGACAGAAACCTCTGAAACCATGAGTTGAAATACACTTTTCCTCTTCTATGTTGTTCTTGCCAGGTCTTTGGGGCACAGTGATGAAATATCTGACAAAAGCAGAAATTGGCTCTGTGGGGTTGTTGTTGTGACTAACATAACCACATGGTTCAGAAACCCTTGGAATTCATTTGGTAGGGAGAAATTCAAAGAAGCTTAGAGATGAAAGTTGGAAAAGCTTTAAAATGTTGTAAGCAGAGCTTATGGATGGTTCTGGTGGAAGTTCAAAATACCAGAATGCCAATAGTACATGGACAGTAAAGACTGGGCTCATGAGGTTTCAGAGAAGAAGGAGGAAGCTATTGGAAACTGGACTACAGGCCATTCATTAAACTCTGGAAAAGAAGTTGTCTACATTTTGCCCTCATCCTGAAAATGTGAGACAGAATTTAAAGGTGATGGACTAATCTGGAAAGGAAATTTCAAGACAGTATAGCATTCAGGTGATATTATGGCAGATTTTAGCCAACTTTACTGTGATGATCAGGAGCAAAAAACAAAACAAAGTTTTTAAAAACTTGCAGTCTGGCCATAAAAGTGCAAGTAAAACTGTGGCTAAGGAAGTTGTGGTTGTTAAAGACATTATAATCACTAAAAAGATACTAAGTAATTACCCAGAAACAATAGAAAAGATGACTTGAGGGCATCTCAGGAATTGGCAAGACCACATGACCTCAAGGGTGTTGAGCTGGGGTTCAGCTGCCTATGTACTTGGAAGTAACCATGGTCCCTGGAGGTTTGATTACTGCTCAAGATGACAGCAAACCATGATGTCCACCATGTGGTGCTAGTTCTGCAGAATTTTGTAAGATGCTGGAGTCAGGGAGTCATGGAGGCTTCCACCAAGATTTCAAAGGAGGGCTTAGGAAGCCAGGCAAAGTATAGCAGGGTCAGAGTCTGCAGGCTGCCTATGAGAGGGTGATCCAGGAAGATGTGAGAAGGAAGTCAAAGCTGCAGTGGAGAATACCAAGATTAAGAGATGCTATAACATGGGATGTCTGCCAAGGAAAGCTGTAGGAATCAAGCAAAAACAAGCCAAGAAAGAGACCATGTGGGGCTGCAATAAGTGAGACCATGGTGTAGAGCTACAAAAGCCCTTTGGAGAAAATTTCATAATGCCATGTGACCCAGATACTGAACATGGAGCTATAGGACTTGTTTGCCCAGCCGTAATCCAGTCTTGCTTGGGTTACATTGCTTCTTTATATGCCCCTATTTCTCCCTTCTGGAATGGAAATATTTATACCATGCCATTATATATAGGATATATGTAACTTGCTTTGAGTCTTGGCTCATAGGCAAGAGTTTGTCTTGTGTCTTAGATGAGATTTTGGACTTAGACTTTTGGGTAATGCTGGAACTGTTAAGACTATAGGGACTTTTGAAAGTAGACTACATGTAGTTTACATTGTGAGATGGGCATGAACTTTTGGGGGCCAGGAGCAGAAAGTTATGGTTTAAATATGAGGCATTCCCTAGAAGTTCATGTGTAAGACAATGCAAGAATATTCAGAGGTGAAATGATTCAATTATGAGAGGTATAACTTACTCAGTGGATCAATTCACTTGCATGAATTAACTGGGAAATAATTTTAGGCAGGTAGGATATGGCAGGAGGAAGTAGGTCACTGGGGTTTATATTTTGCCCCTGGTGAGCAGAGCTCTCTGCCTGCTTCCTGGTTGTCAGGTTCTAAGCTGCCTTCCCTCACCATGCCTTTCCACCATGATGTTCTACCTCACCTAGGGCTCAGAGCAATGGAGCTGGCTGACTGTGGTCTGAACCTGTAAAACTGTCAGAAAAATAATTTTACTATTCTACCACTGCTCTGGTAAAGTCTTTTGGTCACAACAATGAAAAAGCTAACTAAAACACTAGGCCGTAACAAAAAAAAAAAATCAATAAACAGTAACCATGATTATTGAGTGATAGCCACTTAACTTCTCACCTCCCCCTGGGATCACATTCTCATGCTTTTCCCTGAGGGTGAGTCCCCACATAGCTTAGTGCCTCATACATTCAGAGAGATTCCTGGTAGTTTGTTGAGGTGTCCTCCCAAACTGTCTAGACACACTGAGATACGTATAAAATATATTAGTCATTTATAAGAGCATCGATCTCATGTACAAGAGCATCTATCCTGCTTTTCTCCAGGCAGAGCTGTGGCCTACACCACCAATGCTGCTGCCCCCAACGCTGCTACCATTGCCCTGAGGTCTTTTCCCTGGGCACAGCTACCGCCTATTCTGCTGCCCCTTACACCACTGCTCCTGTCACCAGAAGCACTTCTCTCCAGGTGTGGCTGCTGTCTACACGGCTGCCCAGTTGCTGCTTTTACCACCACCTGGAGGTCTTCTCTCTGGGTGCCGCTAGCACAGGTGCTGCTACTGCCAACCAGTTCCCCAGGTGCTCTGTCCAATGACCCACCACTTGCTGCTGGGGCCCTGCTGCTGCCACCACGCAGAGGTTCACTGCCAGAGTGCCTACAGGTTTGGTTACACACAGCCGCCTCCATCTTGGCCAGTGCCTGAGGGGCCAAGGGGCCAGCTGAGTTGCCACCACCACCCTCTCAGAGCACAGCAGCCTCTGTAGGACACCGGCCGCAGACAGGCTGGAGGTCCAGTGTCAGAGGGCCTACAGGGTTGGCTGCACCTGGCATCTTCCTGTTGGGAGTGCTGGTGACTGTCATCTTGCAGCTTCTTTTCAGGGTGGCTCCTCTGTGTGAGCACATCCCTGGTGATCTCTCTGCAAACTGGAACAGCATTGAGATCTTAGGACTGTACCAGAGCCAAGACTGGAGTATCTGAAACACAGATTTGTGAGTTAGTAACTGGGTCTGTGTGGGTCGGTCTGGGCCTGATAATCCCATGAATAATCAGAGACAGGACTGAAAAAACTTTGAACTCTGAAACAAACAGTTGTTCGGTTTTCCATTGAGGGTTTTGTTTTTGTTTTTGTTTTGTTTTGTTTTTTTGTAGTTCCTTTTGTTGTTGGTTTTGCTTGTAGATTTTTTTTTCCTCTTCTCTAGCATCTTTACTATTTGGGGGACCCAGGACTTTTCATGAGTCAGTTTCATGCATCAGTCCACAGTTGAGGACTGTGGTGTATGGATGGTATTTCACAGTTTTGTTGTATATTCTTATTTTTTTAATATTTTATATGTTTTTCCTCTCACTTGTCTGCTTTCCTGGATTCTCTATCTTTTCTCCCACTAACAGTCAGTCTCTGTTGATTTCTCTTCCACTCTTACTATAGATTTTTGCTTCTAACTTCTCTCCTCCTCCCTCCTAAACATCATGTCTTGCACCACTTCTGTTCTCTTTGTCCAACACATGGAATTGTGAACACTTTTAGCAAATTTGCTGTGCATAGTATGGACAGTAATTGAATTTGTCATTTCTGTTTGTTGCAAGAAAACTGGAAATTTTGATAGTATCTAGTGGGTTTGGGGCTGTGTGCATTGGGTGCTGTTGATGTTTGTCTCCCCCCATGAAGTTGGGGTGCTGAGGAACTTTGGGGACACTGTAGGTCTGCAGGGTAGAATTTGTGCTGCCTTAGATCCATACGGCTAGGTGGGAAAATACATAAACAAGATGAAAAAACAGGGGAATAAGGTGCCCCAAAAATGTCAAGATGCTCCAATGACAGTCAACTGACAGTACAGTGGAAGAAATGTCAGAGGAGTTTAGCATGTACATAGTTAAATGGATATTCAAAGGAAAGGATAGTATAAGAAGTAAAATTAAAGAAAAAACACAGGAAGTGAAAGATCACTTCAATAAAGAGTTAGAGATTGTGAAAAAAAATACACAGAAATCCTCAAAATGAAGGAATAAATAAACCAAATTGCAAATTCAATAGACAGCATCACCAACAGACTGGACCACTTGGAAGACAGAACCTCAGGCAATGAAAACAAATTATATAATCTTGAAAACAGAGTTAACCATGCAGAGAAGATGATAAGAAACCACGAACAGAACATCTAAGATATGGGATAACATGAAAAGACCAAATTTAAGAGTTATCAGGATAGATGAAGGTGCAGATACAAACAAAGGAATGCACAATGTTTTCGATAATATAATATCAGAAAATTTCCCAAACCTAAAGAATGAAATGGAAAATCAAATACAAGAGGCTTATAGAACCCAAAATGTACAAAATTATAGCAGACCCATACCAAGATACATTACAATGGGAATGACTAACAGAGAGTAAAGATAAAATCTTAAAGACTGTGAGAAAAAAAAAACAAATTACATATATGGAGAAACCCGTTGGAATCTCAACCGATTTCTCAACCCAGACCCTCAAAGTTAGGAAGTCTTAGAATAATGTATTTCAAGCTCTGAAAGAAAATGGATTCCAACCAAGAGTTTTATATCCAGCAAAATTAAGGTTCAGATTTGAAGATGAAATAAAAAACTTCCATGATAACCAAAAGTTAAAAGAATTCACAGCTAGAAAACCTACACTACAGAATATTCTCAACAAAATATTCCATGAGGGAGGATGAAGGTGAGAAAAAAAAAGTGAAAATCAGCAAAGAGAGGAATAACACTAAAGGAATAGTCAATCAAAGGAGAAACTAAGTCAAACTAAAAACCAGAAATAAACCAAAATGACCAGAATACAAATAAAATCTCAATAATAACCTTGAATGTTAACAACCTAAACTCATCAATCAAAAGACACAGACTGGCAGATTGGATTAAAAAACATAACTCAACAATATGCTGTTTCCAAGAGACTCACCTCATATGCAAAGACATCCACAGGCTGAAGTTGAAAGGATGGGAAAAAACATATCACTGACACAGATCATGTAAACAAGCAGGGTTTTCTATCCTCATATCAGATGAAGTGGACTTCAAGCCAAAGTTAATCAGAAGGGACAAGAAAGGAAATTTCACACTGCGTATGGGAATTACATATCAATGAGACATAGCAGTCATAAATATTTATACCCAAAATGATGGAGCATATACTTACATCAAACAAACCCTTCTCAACCTCAAGAACCAAATAGACCATAACACAATAATACTGGGTGACTTTAACACACCCCTCTCACTACTGGATAGATCTTCACAACAAACTAAACAAAGAAACTCTAGATCTAAATAATGAATCAATAATTTAGACTTAATAGACAAATACAGAATACTTCATTCATTGAATATACTTTCTTCTCAACAGCACATGGATCCTTTTCTAAAATAAATCATATCTTATGCCATAAAGAAATTCTTAGCAAATAAAAACATAGAGATAATACCCTGCATCCTATCAGATCATAATGGAAGAAAACAAGAAATCAATGATAGATTAAAATATAGAAGCTAGTGTAACACCTGGAGACTAAATAATATGCTTTGAATAATAATGGCTAACAGAAGAAATCAGAGATGAAATAAAAAAAATGCTTAAGAGATAAATGAGAATAGTGATTCAACAGATAAAAATCTCTGGGACACCATGAAGGCAGTGCTAAGAGGAAAGTTCATTGCATTGAGCTTATTCATTAAAAGAACAAAAAGTCAATAAATAAGTGACCTAACATTACAACTCAAAGTCCTAGAAAAAGAAGAACAAATCAACACCAAAAGCAGTAAAAGAGAGAAAATAATTAAAATCAGAGCCGAAGTCAATGAATTTGAAACAAAAGAAGGAATTGAAAAAATTGACAAAACAAAAAGTTGGTTCTTTGAAAAAATAAATAAAATTGACAAACCCCTAGCCACACTAGCAAAGAGAAAAAGAGAAAACTCAAATTACTAAAATACATGATGAAAAAAGAAATATCACAATGGACATGAGTGAAATATAGAACATAACTAGAAACTATTTTGAAAAAAAGTTCTAATTAGTTGTACATAACAATAGAATGTATTTATACATTTTGATCGATCATACATAAATGGAGTATAATTTCTCATTTTTCTGATTTTACATACTGTAGGATCACATCTGTCATGCAGTCATATACATACATGAAGTAATAATGTCTGTTTCAGTCTACTATCCTTCCTATCCCATTCCTACTCCAATAAAATAGAAACCTTGAAGACATCAACAAATTTCCAGAGGCATATAACCTACCCAAACTGAAACGGAGGACATACACAATTTAAACAGATCAATTACAAGTAATGAAATAAAAAATGCCGTCAGGGGTGGGGTATGAAAAATGGTGGAATGAGACAGATATCATTACCCTATGTACATGTATGATTACATGAATGGTAAGAATCTACATCATGCACAACCATAGAAATGAAAAGGTGTACCCCATTTGTGTACAACGAATCAAAATGAAGTCTGTAAAAATTTTTAAAAATAATTAATTTTTAAAAACTATATAAAAAAAAAACCTACCAACCAAGAAAAGCCCAAGACTAGACCTATTCTCACCTAAGTTCTATAAGACCTTCAAAGAAGAATTAACATCAAAACTCCTCAAACTATTCCATGAAATAGAAAAGAAGGGAACCCTTCCAAACCCATTCTATGAGGCTAATATCACCCTGATACTAAAACCAGACAAAGATACACCAAAGAAAGAAAACTTCGACTAATATCCCTGATGAACATAGACACAAAAATTCTCAATAAAATTCTGGCAAATCAATACAAAAACACGTTAAAAAGTTCACCACAATCAAGTAGTATTCATCCCAGGGATGCAAAGTTGGTTCAACATACAGAAATCAATAAACATAATTCATCACCTCAATAGATTTGAAAATCAAGAATCATATGATCATCTCAATAGATTCAGAAAAAGCATTTGACAAAATTCAGCACCTCTTCATATTCAAAACACTAGAAAAACTAGGGATAGTAGGGGTGTACCTCAACATTGTAAAAGCTGTGTATGCAAAACCCAAGGTCAACATCATTCTAAATGGAGAAAAATTGAAAACATTCCAACTAAAAAGTGGAACAAGACAAAGATACCCTCTTTCACCACTTCTATTCAACATAATCCTTGAAACTCTGGCCAGAGCAATTAGGAGAAATAAAGAGATATGAAGAAGAAAAAAAGAACTCAAACTATCACTATTTGCTGACAACATAATTCTATATTTAGAAGAGCAAAAAAAAATTCCACCAGAAAACTTCTAAAACTCATAAATGAATTCAGCCAAGCAGCAGGTTATAAAATCAACACCCATAAATCAAACATGTTCCTATATATCAGTGACGAATCTACTGAAAGAGAAATTAGGAAAAGTACCCCATTCAATAGACTCAAAAAAAAATAAAATACTTGGGAATCAATCTAACAAAAGAGGTGAAAGACCACAATGATGAAAACTACAGAACACTACAGAAAGAAATTGAAGAAGACCTTGGAAGATGGAATGATCTGCCATGCTCCTGGATAGGTAGAATTAATATTGTCAAAATGGCCATACTACCAAAAGCACTATACAAATTTAATGCAATTCCAATTAAAATCCCTATGACATTCCTCATAGAACTAGAAAAAGTAATCATGAAATTCATTTGGAAAAATAATAGCCAAAGCAATCCTGAGCAAGAAAAATGAAACAGGCGGCATCACAATACCGGACCTTAAACTATACTACAAAGTCATAGTAACAAAAATGGCATGGTATTGGCACCAAACAGATACATAGACCAATGGTACAAAATAAAAGACACAGAGACAAACCCACATAAATAGTTATCTCATACTATACAAAGGCCCCCAAAACATTCACTGGAAAAAAGATAGCTTATTCAATAAGTAATACTGCGAAAATTGGAAATTCACATATAACAAAGTGAAATTAAACCCTTCTTTCTCACCCTGCATGAAACTCAACTCAGGGTGGATCAAAGACTTAGGCACTAGACCAGAGACCCTGCACCTAACAGAAGAAAAAGTAGGCCCAAATCTTCACTATGTTGGCTTAGGATCTGACTTCCTTTACAAGATTTCCAAAGTGCAAGAAGCAAAATCAAGAATCAATAAATGGGATGGATTCAAACTAAAAAGCTTCTTCTCAGCAAAGGAAGCTTCTTGGTTTATATCCAAAGGTCTTAAAATCAGTATATTACAGTGATACAGCCACATTAATGTTTATAGTAGCTCAATTCACAATATCTAGATTGTGGAACCAATCTAGATGCCCTTCAACAGATGAATGGATAAAGAAACTGTGGCATATATACACAAAGGAATATTACTCAGCTTTAAAGAAGAATGAAATTATGGCATTTGCTGGTAAATGGATGGAGTTAGAGAATATAATGCTAAGCAAAATAAGCCAATCCCCAAAAAACAAAAGCCAAATATTTTATCTAATATGTGGATGCTAATTCACAATAGTGGTGAAAGCTAGGGAAGAAGAGAATTACTTTAGATTAGGTATAGGGGACTGAAGGGACGGGAGAGAGTACAGAGATAGGAGGGATAGTATAATGAATCAGACATTATTTCCCTGTGTACATATATAACTATATGACTGGTGGGATTCTATATCATGTATAAACAGAAGAATGAGAAATTATACTCCATTATATATGATGTATCAAAATGCATTCTACTGTCATGTATAAATAATTAAAACAGATTTTAGAATTTTAAAAAGAAGAGCATTGTATTAGTCAGGGTTCTCTAGAGGAACAGAATCAACAGGAAGGATGATTATAAAAGGGGGAATTTATTTGATTGGCTTACACAACCAGAAGCTGGATAGTCTACATTGACCACCTGCAGCTGGAGAGCTGGAAGAACCAGCAGCTGCACAGTTCAAGGCACAGAAGCCCCAGAACAAGAAAGATCAACAGTGCTACCCTGGTCCAAGACTAAGGCTTCTGGAAACTACCTGGAAAATCACTGGCAGAGACCACTTTGGAAAGAGTGAAGAAGCAAGAGTCCAATATCATTAGAGGATCCAAGCAGCAATCAAGAACCCATTCAAGAAGAGCCAAGCTTGCATCTGCATCTGTTTCCTTGTTCTTCCAGCTTTTATTCCATCCTATTGGGTGGTGCTGCCCAGGCTTAGGGAGGGACTCCACTTCAGTTCTTATGCCACATTCCAATCATTCCTAGGTACACCCTCACTGACACACCCAGAAACCTCTTAATCATTGGCATCTCTTAATCCAATCAAGCTGACAATTCAAATTGACCATTATAAGTATCTATCTCATATATTATATTTCTCAACACAAGGAAAGGTCTTTTTTAATCATTGCTTCACTAAGGTGTCAGATGACTAACAGCTGTTCAGTTCCAGAGTGACCATCCAACTCTCTGAGGTCAACTGGCCTCACAGGAGAGCTGGTCCTTTTCTGCTTCCTCATTTCTTCAGACTCTGTAATGAATCAAAAGGTAAGGCCACCTGGAAAGTGGCCTTTGTGACCAGTCATGCATTGTCTTAGTGTGAAAAAACTTGACATACTGATTCTTTAAATAGAGAACCATTTTTAATAAAGGAAAAAGCTGAAGAGTTTGGGGATTCATTTTTATAGGTTTAGAGATATAGCAAATATGTTCATGTTTTTGTAGTTCAGTTTTGCCACAAGTTTCTATGACTTTGGGCTCAAATGTCAATATTAACCAACATATTTAATACTTTCCAGCATCCAATATGTGAACAATATTACTAAATAATGTGTTCTAACTCAGTTAGGCCTTATGACCAGCCTGTGACATTGATCCTATTATTTAATAGATGTGTTAAGTAACTTGCTAAAGGTCATACAGCACATAAATAGTGAACTAGTATCTGAACCCAGCAGTTTGGAGCCAGAGGTCTTTCTTACAACTCCTTCCATACCACCTCTTATTAGGGATTTGAAACCAAGGGAAAACCTAAATAAACCTTGTAGCCTCATTGCTTTTATTACTGCTTTTAGTTGGCCTTAAAAATCACTAATGGGGGGTGGTCACAGAGCTGAGCAATGTATTATTAGTCTCCTAGGTTTGCTGTAGATAAGGCCTCTGTGATCTTTTCTTGCCTATTCCTCCCTGAACACACAGGCCTTGTTACTCACTTAGGAGTGTTTTTTCAAAAGTAGCAGCACAAAGTTGATTTACCCAAAATTTCCCCAATCTCTGATTCTCCCTTCAAGGCTGATGACACCAGAGAAAGAGTAACTGAGATATTTTCAAGATTTACAGGAGCATCATGACTGTGTGCCAAATCAAAAGGTCATCAAACACCATGTTTTGCATTATCTCACTTCATATCACCAGAGAGACACCAAGACAAAGACCCTCATCAGTCATTTCCTTAGCCAAGCCCCACGTCTTCTCCTTGTCTAAAGATAGAAGGAGTTTGAGACTTACACTGAGTTAAGATGGCCCTTCAGGACACCATTCCACCATCATCTTAGTCTTGCTGGCTTGCAGAGGATATCTTTTTCCTTGCTCTAACAACTTGTCCTCTGTTTGTTGGGCCCTTTTAGAGCCACAAATAAATGGGTTCAGTAACAGGTTCTGAGCCAAAGCTCCTCACAAGGGTGTCTGACTATTCTCCAAGTCAGGCCGAAAAATACCTTATAATAAAACCATGTAATTCTTGTTCCCCTCAGAAATAACAAGAAACAAAAAATAAAATTGGACATAAGGAGGCGAATCATTATTTTTGCCAGTGTTGTAAGAATCAGAGAGAATCTACTAAAGACGTATCCCAAACAAGATTTTGATAACTTTTTTTAAAAATTAGTATATAAAAATTAATGGCTTTTCTAGAAACCAACAACCAGAAAATACAATAGAAACTTCCATTTAGAATTATAATTCAAAATAAAAAATATCTAGGTAAGACTTATGTAAAACCAATATGTAAAAAAAATTATGTAAAACCCATATAAAGTAAACTGAACAACCATCTAAAGGAAAAATAAGAAAAAAATTATATAAATCAAAAGATAGTCCCTCTTTTTGGAGAGAAAGACTCCATTTTCCTGCATTAATCTATAAATTTAAATCAATACCAAAAGAAAAAATTGGGGGAAAGGGTAGAGGGAGGAAAAAAATCATCAAGTAGACTATTAAATTCTTTAAAAAAATAAAATGCAAAATATTTCTATTAAATATGAGCATGGGGAATGTATTAGCTCTACCAGATAATACATTGTGTTATAAAGTCACAGTTAAAATAGACTTGTACTTGCACAACAATTAATGGTCAAATGGATGGAAGTGAATTTTTAAAAACTTAAAGTAAAGACTATATAAATATTTGATTATGTAGAGGTAGATTTTCAACACAGTGGGAAAAAGATGGATTATTCAATACATGATTTGTGTCTATCTGAAACTAAACAAAATAAAAATGCCATCTCCATTTCATTATATCAAAATTAATTCTAGAAGGATAAAATATTCAAATGTAAAAAACCTAAACCATAAGAGTGCTAAAGGAAAACATGAGAGTTTCTTTAAAAATTAATAAGAAAAACTTAAGTATAACACTAAACCCAGAAGACACACAAAAAAGTAGATAAAACCCACCAACATAAAATTTAAAATGTCTTTATGAAAAAAATACCATAACCATGTCAAAAGCAATCAATAAAGTCAGCAAAATATTTGCAGAAGTATGACAAAGAATTCCCACCACAAAAGAGTTCTAAACAAGTCATTTGGGAAAAAGCCAAGAACCCCAATAGAAAAAAGTTAGTGAAAAACATTACAGGGGGGAAAGGCAGCTGATTTTCAATCATGAGAAAAGATTTAAGTTTCATTTACATTAAAATAAATGTAAATTAAATTAAAATCACAAAGAGATTACATTGTTTTCCTAGTAGATTGACAGAGCAATAAGTTTGATCATGCATTCATTGGCTAAATGGGCATCTCATTGTATTATTATTGGGAGCTCCAAACAGTACAGCCTCTTTGGATAGCAACTAAGCAATTCAACCAAAATTTTAAATTTCACTTCTAAAAATGTATTTAATAGCTAGAATACACAAGGATGTTCGCTATTATATTATTTATAGGAGCAAAATAAGAAATATGACTGTGTATTAACAGGAAGCTGATTGTATAAATTTTGATATATATGTATAAAATGGGATATAAATTAAATATTAAGAAAAATAAAGCAGACCTACATATACTAATGTAAAACATTTTCCAAAATGTTAAATATAAAATTAAAAATGCAGAACTATGTATATAATATTTTATAATTTATTTTTTAAATGAAATACATGAATACATATTTGTATATGCAGTAGATTGACATTTTTTCAAATTAGGTAGCAAACCATTCATTCACAGAATGGTTTCCTTTTCACAGGAAAATCAATTTATGTGGATTACAACCAATGTTCTTTAATGTTTGCATTTTTATTTTGAGATTTCTATGTTTATTAAAACATCAATCAAATCATTTGATAATGATTTTATTATTTTTCTTTATCACATAGTAAAAGTAAGCATTTTGTGCAAATTTTGTTACGATTATGTAATTGCATAGTAGGTGATAGGAAGTATATTTCTTGCTCTGGGTTATGGACAAAAAGTTTGAAAAATCCTGGTATTAACTATCTTTGGAAAGATAAACAACAAGTTGGTAAATAGGCCTAACAGACTAAAACAGAGAACTAAAATTGTGTCAGAGTAGAAAGTAGACAGGCTTTGCCCATATATTGCTGTATTATTTGTATTATCTATTCAAATTTTGTTTTGAAAAAGCAAAAAGAGAGATTGTTAAAATTGTTTTTTATAGAAAGGAAACTGTTCACACTTCTATTAAGTACGTGCCAGGAAAGTACAGTATCTGGAACTAGTTTTCCCCCTGACTCTGAAGACATTTTGCTCCATGATTATCAATGCATATATTTCTCTCTTATTTATGTTCATTATATTATATTGATATATTTCCAGAGAGAACATTATTTCAGCTATGAGCTCTACAAAGTGGATTTAAATCCTGTTTTATATACTGCCACTATTGAACTATTTCTAATTTTATGTCTGTTTACTTGAAACAAAACTAATGTTTATCAGAATTATTTTCCATATAACATTTTAAACATATATCTGATTCATTAATCAAGTTTTGACCATATCAAATGATGACAAGTTATTATTTCTGCCATTAGGAAATTTTCTTTACCACCATTTTGAACAATCTCAGTTTCCTTGAATCCAATATCACATATCAAATTGTACTATGTGGATCCCTTCCAGTAAACCATTGTGGCTTTAGTTGCTGTCAGTTTTATTCTGTGTTGATTATTTCAACCACAGATATGATTTGGCTAAAGTATTCTGTATCTACTCCATGAAAAAAAAATGGTAAACACTTTTTCAAACTTCCTCTGTGGTCCAAGAATGGTTTGTTAGATTTTGAAGCCAATTCTTTGGTGTCGTTCTGAATACTTTGAAAGATGTAAATTACTTCTCCAAGCCACTGAAAAAGCCAAGAACAGACTTCTGATCACACAGCTCTCAATTTGATTGATGGTGTCAAAACAGTGTCTGACATCCAACAAAACTGCCACGCATTACTGTGGAATCAAAATAGTAGGGTCGAAACATTGGAGCCAACACTGTGCTAGGACTCAGATTGTACAGATGGGAAGTCCAACTTCTTTCCTTCAAAACATTTGTTGTCTTATGGAAAATCCAGATACCTAAAAAATAGCCGTACTATAATGAGGGATGTGCTGAAAATATCATAAAGGAATTTTGTATGTTTGGGACTCTAAGAATAGGAATTAATTTTTCACAGTGAGCTGATGGAGCTTGATGCTCCAAGCTGTGTCCTGATAGCAACTTTTCTTTGACTAATGAGCAAGTGTGTGGAAGGGGGGCAAGTAAACATGGTGGTGATGGAATGGACAAATTGAAACCAGCATCCAGAGTCCCGGGTGGGCAATCAAGAGCTGTATTTCCTTCTATCTGTTTCTTCTCTTCCTCTGCCATTGGAACTTATATCTAGAAGCCAAATCCCCAGAGATTCTAGACCTGATTTTCCTTACTGTCCCCTTTCACACCTGCATCCATCCTTCACCCTGCCTCCATTGGGTCTGAGAACAGTATTTGCTGTACCAAATAACAGTGGCTCAGGGAGTTGAACTCCTAAGAGTACAAGGACCACAAGAGGAGGCTGGTGATTCAACTTGCTTCAGGAATTACAATATGCCCATTTTGAAAACCTGATTGAAATTCTACATTGTTCTTCCTTCCTCCAGGGGACCTTTGGTTGGCTTGACTCTTAAGGCATTTTTTTTAAAATAATAAATTTATGTCCTTGGCAAATACTATTGCTAATCACAGCATTAATTCCAGGGTTTATTTAAATTCATCGTGTTGGGCTTTGGTCAAAATGTGCTTTTGTCTGCAGAGTTATAATATTAATTTTCCTCCTTGGACAGAATGTTTGACAAGATAGTATTTGTTTTAGTAGCAAATTCACTGCCTAGAAACAGTCAGACTGCGACGCCCACCACTGAGGCATGCTGGCTTGCCAATCCTCTGGCTTGCTCTTCAGAACTAACTTTGATTCCTACAGCCCACTGCCTGGGCAAATTAGGAAGGACAGAGGCCAGACAGGAGGGGCAAAGCTCTCAGCAAGTATCCCTGCCGATCCCTTTTTTGGCTTGGGCCAAGGCCACACTCCTCAGCAGAAAAGGAACTGTGGAGTCAGGGGGAGCCCACACGGGCACCCAGTGGTCACCCACCCACCACACACACAGGCCACCCGGGAAGACAGAAGGCTGAGGAATCAAACAACACTTTGTAAGGAGCTGATTCCAAGCAGGAATTAATGCTGTGAAACATGGTATTATTGGATTGATTTTAAATAGATGTTTTACTTCACTTTAGTGATACAAATTGTGTGCTGTTGAAGGTAGACCAAAGAAATCAACAAAGAGAAGAAATAAGAAAAAAGAAAAACAACCCCAAAAAGTCTTCTCAGGTTATTGCTCTAAAAGGATCTTTAAAATTCGGTTTCGAATTGCTAGGTCTCTGACAGCACTATTGTGATAAACTGATGAATGTCTATTTATACCAAAACATAAAACATATGGATGGATATTTAGAAGACAAACGCATTTTGACAGATATCTAATTTCATTCCACTGATAGGATGTACTTTGTCAGACTCCTCATTTCATTTAAGACACAGTTGCTTTTGGTTTCCAGCACCTTGCCATGGTGGAAATGCATTTGTCAGGCCCTCCAGACCCAAGATGGGCTTAAAATACTGCCCTCATGGCTCTGCTTAAAACCAAGAAGAATCGTAAATATCTCCTAGACCCACTCACACAAGAAATATTACCAAGTAAATACTTTTATGCACTTGATTGGATAACAGGGAGAATTATTCAAAAGTCTCCAGCATAGATTATTGGGAGATTTCAGCCACCCACAACATATTAAATCACTTACAAGCATAAGAGGAAAGGAGGTCAATTCTCTTGATGCTCAATAGACAACAGGGTTATACTGGAAAAGTTCTACTCCTGTAAGAAGTGTTTCCTGATGCATCGGTGGAGTTCTGAACTTTCTTCACCTCCCACTGTACCTATCCACACCTGCAGAGACCCTCACATCACTCTGCATTTTAATTTTTCTGATAAAGAACTTGACTTTTCATTTTTGCATTCTCAGTCTCTAGAAGAGTGCATATTACATAGTAGGCATTCCCTAAGTCTTTGTTGGTTGAACAAATAAATGAATGATTGTTTCTATTATAGCATCTATCACCTGAAATTATTAACTCACCTACCATTGTCCTCCTCCTAATCATAGGTTCCTGGAGTGTGGGAACTTATATATTTTATTCCTTTCCTCAGCTATGAGCAGTGTCTGACATATAGCAGATACTCAATAAAACAGGATGAGTGGGTAGATGGATGATTATTTGAAGCCAGGGGATACTCCAGTATTTCTCCAAGATACCAGCTATATATATCTATATATCTATATCTATATATATACAAAAAAAAATTCCCTTCTCTCAGACCCTAGTTTTTCAAGTTTGAACTTTGAACTTCATTTTTCTAAGAACAGGAAACATTTTTTAAAAATTTGTTTCCTGAATATTCCAAGAACAAATGGGAGCCTTTAAAAAAATTCTGGAGAAAATATCTTGTGTATCTGTTGGTGGAACCTGTTAGCCAATCCCAAATATGTACATCCCTACTCATTCTTAATAATAGAACCCCCACATTTTAGCACGGCACAAGGCTGGAATAATAATGTAACAGTGGTCCACCTCATGCTTTTAATGTAAACCTTGCTGCTCTGCCACTGAGTCTCATTTTAAAATGGACATTTTTTCCTTCTTCTTCCTTTTCCCTCTCTAGCCTTGAGGTAGGAAAGAGGATTACCTTTTTCCTATCCTTGTCCAAGTTATCTATCTCTGAGCACACACCCACCCCACCACAGCAACCAAGTAATTCAGACTTCAGGGATGGCACCAGAAGATCTAAGAAATGCCTATCTCCCAATTTAACAAGTGAATCACAACCCCCCAACAGGGAACACCTGTAATGAATCCCTTCTTTAAAAGCCCTCTGTTCTCCCTGATGGATGGAATCACAGCCTCTGGAACAGGAATCCCCTATACTTCTCCTTTGCTAGCAAAGCAATATAACTTCTTTTTCTTTTTTCTCAAAATCATGTCCTCACTGTTGAATTGGCACTGGGGACAAGGACTAAGCTTTTGGTAACAACAATATTCCCAGCCTCCCTTGCAGATAGATGTGATTATGTGACTAAGCTCTGACCAGCTAACTAGGTTTATATGGAGGAGTCATGTGTGACTTCCCAGAAGTGTCCTTGAAGGAAGGACTTCTGCCCTTCTTCTGCTAAAATATAGATGTGATGGCTGGATCTCAGGCAGGCATCATGACTCATGAATTGAAAGTCACATGCTAAAGATGTCAGAATAGAAAGATACAGTGCAGCTTCCTGACCACTTTCCAAACTGCCCCATGAGCCCTAGATTCCCTGTCTCTATTTGGGGTGTTCTGTCCAATCCTAATGAATAGAGGCATCTTGACTGGATAGAATATGAGAAATATCAAAAATCTGCTATAAAGTTGAATCAAATTGAGTTGAATTGGTCTACTGATACTCAGTAGACTAAAGCCAGGGCCTTTTAGATAACAAAAACTTTTCTAGAAACTCAAAATAAGAGAGATTGAACCAGACAGCACAACCCTGATTATAGTTAGCCCCACACTCCTTCCCACTATGCTCTGGGGAGGTGCCTAACTGACACTCATTTTACCTTTCACCAATGGAAAGGGAAAAAATCTACTATTGCTATGGTTACAAGAGTCCCTTTTCTTCTATCAGACACAGTTCAACCTGGAACTGCAGATCAACCAATAAGAGAAATCCCATGGAGAGGAGTTTTCACTTGGGATCGAGAGTTCCCAGTCCCAGCCTATAACTATGAAACATCTTGATTCAAATAGGCCAGAGCTCAATTTCCATCTCCATTTAGAGCACTTTGACTGTGGTCATTTTTCTGATAATGTCTGGAAATTTCATGGCTTTTTAAGCAAGATGAGGTAGAGCGGTTGGATTTACTGCGGGTGAAACTCTGGCAGAAGAAACTTCAATTTAGCAACTGTTATCATGGACTACTAATCGGGGACTCCTCGGAAGAGTGATGCCACTGAAAACAGTTATTACTCAATGTTAATAAAAAAAATTATGGATCTAATAAAAGTTAACGGGGACATATCATGTGCCATAAAAACTGCAGTCAAAGCAAAGAATGCTGAGTTGGGGGAGAGGACTCCACTATCATTCTGTATTGTCCTCGAGCCAAAATTGGCCATGTCCATAATGCTTCTGAAGTGCTAATGGTTAAGCAAATGAAACTAAACTACAGAATATTTAGAAATGGAATCACCTCCTTTTGCAAAACTAGAAAGGAGTGAATGAGATATTATCCAGCAAATCAAATTCTTTAACAACAAGTAAAATCTTGGTCCATGGCTAGCTATTTTTTGTAGATAACAGTAAATTTGCTGAAGAACTCTGTATGTTTCCAGCTAGGACAAGAGCTGGCTTCCTCCAACCCGGCACTGTCTTAAGTCTGAACAGTGTCTGTGGTTCTCAAGGAGGTAAGGAGCATACAGGCACCAGGATGCTACTGAGAGACAGGAAGTCAGAGAGAGTAAAACCTTCTCCCCACACTTCAGCTGTCACCCCAGTCAAGCCACTACCATCTTCCACCTGGACTTCCTTACAGACTCCTAACTGATCAGCAACTTCCTCTGGATTCACTCTTTTGCCACCCATCTGGTTCCATTTCCCACACAACAGCAAGAGTGATGTTTTCAATTTACAAATGTAATTTTACCACTCTTCTTTTTTAAACTCTTCAGAGGCTTCTCTTGGCTCCTAGGATAAAAACCAAACTCTTTATCAAAACTCAAAAGGCTTTTGCACAGTTTGGATCTGACCCACATCTCACTTTCATCATGAGCCTCCCCTGCCCTCACCCACTACATGCAGCCATATAGATGAGTACACACCACACTGTGCACTGTCACTTCTGAGTTTTCATTTGCTGTTCCCACTCTGCCAAAATCATTCCAACTCATCCTTAATTTCATTTCCTCTGGACAGGTTTCCCTGGCCCCAGATTAGACTAACTTCTACAGATACATGCTCAAAAGGCAATCTCTGCTTGTCCCTCTTATAAAATTTAGTCTACTATTAATTATGCATCCAATGTCTGTTTTCCACACTAGACTTTTAAGCCTCTCGATTATAGGTTCCAAATCCATCTTTTTCACCACTTTCCCCAGCACCTCGTACAGTGCATGATAATTATAGGCACTCAAATGTTAACTGTCTAAACAAAGAAATAAGTAAAGGAACCATCCTTAAACTCAGAAATACTGATTACAAGACAAAATGACTATTCATGACTCTATACAAATTAGAGATTAAGACACAGGTCCTAATAGAGATTTAAAAACCCAAATCAGGAAGGTGAAGTACATTTGGACTATAGGGCCAGGGAATATGAGCAGCCCCTGCCTAGTGATGAAGAAACACGGGTCCCTTTCAATGGCCTTGAATTGCCTACCAAGGTTAAAAGTGAATTTGCCAAGAAACAGGAAACCCGTGTCATAATCCTTTTTCTTTCAAGAATCCCCCAAATGTGATCATCACTGCAAAACCTTTCAAGACTAGTTCAAGAGAGAATGATCATTAGAATGATGTCAAGTCTAGGGAGAAATTTTGATGCTTGCCTAGACTTCAATTGCTTATTAGCTACAAAGGATAAAATGATAGCTATACATTGGAGAAACTGAACAATACTTCAACCAGTTGATTGAAATTAAGAACTGGCAGACTGACTTTGTGTGACTCCAGAGACCATACCCTGAGAAGGACATGACAACACTTATGCAGCATTCTGGCCTGAAATGAAGACTCCAAATCTTTGACAAGGAAGTATAAGGTAAACCCAGCATGAAAGTCTGTCGGACGTTTCAGATTAAAGGAGAACTAAGAGACGAGACTATAAAATGTAATGCATTATTCTACATTGGATCCTGCACTGGAAAAAAACATGTTCCAAAGGTTGTTGTAGGGTTAATTGACAAAAAAATGGAATGCAGGAAATGGATTAGATAAAGATATTGTATCAATATTAAACTTGCTAAAATTGATAACTATCCCATAATTCTATAAAAGAAAGAAAAAAGAATATTTCCATTTTGGAGAAATATGCACTGAAATATTTCAGGGTAAAGGGCCATAATGAATCCAATTTATTTTTGCGGTTAAGAAAAAACTGTTACACAGAAAGAGGATAAATTATAAAGCAAATGGACACACTATTAAAAATAGAAGAATCTGGATATACATTGTACTGCTCTTATAACTTTTCTCCAACTTTGAAATTATTTCCAAATTTTTTAAAAAATTGTAAAGGGCACTATAAAAAGCCAATCCTCCTGCCCCCTGCCTTTAAGGTGAGATCCTTCTGACCAACAGGAAAGGAGATAAAAAGCCCTGGCTCTCTTCATGCCCAATCTTGTGAGGCACAAGAATCTTCCTCTGATGTGTAACATCCCTGCAGGTAAGGCAAAGATGGTGGAGAACGTGTGTTCCCACACACATAGCTCTCATCTGCTGCCCAATTCTTGAGGGTCTCCAGAAACCATCCCAGGAACCTTAATATGCAAAGCACCACTCCAGAACAGCACAGGTGCCTTAGACTGTCTAGTTGCCTAGCAACCCAGACTCCCACTTGACAAGATGAAGCAGAAGCTTTCCTTCTGGGTCCTGGTGTTGATACACTCTAGAGGAAAAGTCTCTGTTGGTCAAGTTCCAGGTGAGGCTTCAGCCAGAGACAAGTCGAGGTCCTGAGCCACAGACAGCATCCAAGCTCTGAGAACTTGAACCAGGAACAAAGCCTGGGGATCCAGGAGATAATCAAGTCACTCCAACTCCCCAAATCTTAGTTTCCTCAGAGTTGGAATAAATGAGTGGTTCTTAAACCTAGCTGAATTTCAGGATGACCTGATGAGCCAGAACCTCCTTCTGTTATCAAAAGATCAGAATTCCTGCAGACAGGGTCCAGGTACCAACTGAGCAATCTTCCCAGCCCTAACACCCATATTTTTATATGGTGTTATAAAAATCATCTTTGGATGATTCAAATATGCAGGTTGAAGAGTCAAGGAGTTAAAATGTTCCATCCTGTGGTTTGAATGTATCCCTCCAAAATTCAACTGTGTTAAAAGATTGGGGCCTTTAAGAGGTAACTAGGTCTGAGTGTTCCTATCTCATGAATGAGATTAGGTACCCTTTAAAAAGGGATTAAAGACAAACATCATTACTCTATGTACATGTATGATTACACAAATGGTATGAATCTACATCGTGTACAACCACAGAAAAGTCGTACCCCATTTGTGTACAATGAATCAAAATTCAGTCTGTAAAAATATTTTTTTAAAAAGGGATTAACAGAGGAAGCTCAGCTCTCCTTATCTTTCTGCTTTCCACCAAGTTGAGATAATATTTCTCTCCTTCAGAGGATGCAGCCTCCTCAGACAACTCAGCCTGCCAGTGCCTTGATATTGAGCTTCCCAGCCTCCAGTGCTATAAGAAAATATACTTCTGTTCTTCATAAATGGCCCCATTTTTTATATTCCATTATAGGCACCCAGACTAAAACAGCCTGTTAGGTCCCAAGTGTCTCTTTTAGAGCAGATAACTATCTGTATCGGCACTATAAGGCTCTAAGGCTACCTTGAATCCTAGTCTCTTCTTCCCTCATTTTCTCCTAAATGGAGCCCCTTAAACCCCACACTTTAGGGTCAGCTCTGCCCCCACCCCTAGACTAACCCTAACAGAGGATAGGTCACTCCTTTCAGGCTTCATCATTTTTGCTGATGTACACACCCTTGTTTCCTGAGGCTCAGACCTATCTTGTACCTGTCAAGAGCTGTGAAGAACCTGAAGTTTTACAATACTTACAAGGTAAGAAGTTAGCCTGCCACATGTTCATGGAGGCTGGTAAAAGACATGAGATCCCTGGATCAGAGATAAGACAGCTTATTATTTATAGTAACTGCAGTAGGTGGTATATCATTATTTTTGCATCAGTCTCCCAAGTTCTGATATCTACAGAGCAACATGAAGTGGGCAAGATGGTACTTGAACAAACGATGGGTTGTATTATGGGGTCTGAACCCCAAGCTTAGGAAACCTAAATCTTCTATAATGGTTGATAACTATAATTGTCATTAGCTCCAGAAAAAGGTAGAATCTATCTTCCAAGCTGTTCACTATATAAACATCCTTGATAGTCAAAACAGAGAAGTTGGAGTCTTACCTCCAACATATGCAGAAATGTGAGAGACCCGTGAAGAACTGCCTCACATCAACACCCATCCCTAACACTATTCTGGAGCCCCTGACTTGCTCACCTGCTTAGGATCTGAGCCTCTGGGGCTATCCTTGCTAGTTCCCTCAGAGCTAGTGTCCTGTCTATGAACTCCAGTTCTACAGCTGGAACCTACTTTCCTAAAGACTAACTACCTATAGCCAACCACTTGAATTGCCCATCATCGTGGTCCCTGGATTCATTAAACTTTCTTCTCAGACTAATGGATACCCAAAGCACTGACCCATGGTGGGAGCTCTCTGATCTAGGACAGAACCTGAGAAAGGGGCAGAGTTGGCCTGAGGCTACAGAGCAAGGATCCAGGGAAGGTAGGAGAAGCAGCACCCAGGAAGAAGGGAGAGTTACAGGCTGATCACACACTCTAAACCAGTAGTTCTTAAACTTCAGAATGCATCTGATTCACCTGGAGGGCTGTTTCAAACAAAGATTGCTGGGTCCTGCTAAAGTAGACCAGATACCCCCACCCAAAAGATCCTTGTCATAATTAAGTTTCTCTTCTTGTCAGAAAATATTTTACAAAACATGTCAACAGAATGTTGTGGAATTTCTGCAGAGAGCATTATGGTTTGAAACTGCCTCTTTCTTGTAAATTACAGGTTTGCATGCAAAAGGTGTGATAGAGTCTGCAATTGATCTTATTGTGCAAAAAAGATATTATCTCTTATTTCTTGATAAAAACTTGTAACACCTCTGTCAAGCCTAAAAATATGGGATTAAAGAATACTGTTATATATCCACCCATTGACATGTAACCACCCCACTCAGTATAAAGTTTGAAGTATTTCCAGACTGGACATCCAGAGATTTTTAGGCATTAGCCCCTCTGGACCACTGCAGCTAAATAAACTGGCTTCCTGGAAATTCCTCAGATGTCCAGCCTCATCGGTACTACATCACTGCCTCAAACACCTCTGATTGAGTAGGACTGAGGTGATGCCTGTGAATATGCATTTCTAATGTGTTCCCAGGTGGTGCTGATGATAATCTGTTCTAAATTTTGTCAATACAAAACACCTGACCTGTAAATACCATGAATGGAATGTTAAGTGGAGGAAGAAACAAGAAGGAAGGTTAGAAGAACCTAAAGGGTTGTTCTCCATCCCTTCAACCCAGAGGCAGTAAACTTTTATAAAACTCCCTCTGCTTTGCTGTGGGTCAGGGAAGGTACTGTTCTAGGGTCATTTAGAGCAATGATAGGTTGGACTTCTGGATGTTGACCATTTGTTATCCTAGATCCCATGCCAAGCTGTTAAACATGCCTCCTCTCACTCTCTGCAGCTAGCTCTCTTTCTGGGTCTTATCCTACCCCATGGGTAAATCCAGTTGGAGTCTTTTGGTTCTTCCAGTCTGCTTGGTCCTAATCAAGTTAACCCAGTCATGCTAGTCTCTGTCTCCCCACAACCCCACTCCAATTATACATGCCCATTAAGTCCATTCTTCCCAATCTTTGCTCTGTACCCCAGGGTTGATGTCCAAACAGACTGCAACATCTGGGCTACCTTGGGGCCTGTTTCCAGTTCAGTTTGGCTAATGAGAAGAACTGGCAGGGGATCAGAGGATGAGTTCCAGGTATTCCTTTCATACTCCTTCTTCCTCGTAACAGTCGTATCTCTTACAACACAATCATGTGTCGTGGAACAATAGTGATATCTTTCTGAGAAATGTGTCCTATTGACAAGGAACTACCTTAGAGTGTACTTACAGAAAGCTGGATGGCATGACCTTCTACACACCTAGACCACACGGGACAGCCACCATCATACATGTGGTCAGTGGTTGATAAAAACATCATTATGCAGTGCATGACTATATTTGCATCTTACCCTGTCGACAGCTTCTGAGTGACCCTTGAATCATGGTTCCAGCATTAAAACTGGAAAATCACTTCTGTAAACATCTCCCTGAGGGTGGGAGTGGCTTCCTGCCACTGTTATTTCCAGGTGTATCACTCTCTCTTACTTGTCCCCTTAGTCCTGCCCACACCTCTATAAGCAATTCTTTCCTTGAAGTCTTTTGAACCTCTGAGATTGTTTCCTGCTGGGACTCCAAACAACACAGCTTTCTCACCTGGCCACACCCAAAGGTGTGCCACAGCTCCCTTCTGCCAGACAAGTACATGAAATGGGATTTCTCAAGAATGGAATTGACAGCTCCCTGCACCTTCTCATGCATCCATTCTGAACTCCACCCCACGGGGCTGATGTGGAGACAGCAGCCGAGGTAAAACCACAGCAGATATGCCCAGGAGCCTATCATCCAAGCAGAGGAGGGTTCTTTTCCCCAGGCAGCTTCCCTCAGGCAGACAGGACTTTCTGACAGGACCAAATGGCAAGAGAGCAAAGCGGCCCCCAAGAGGGAACGTGCTTCTGAGGCCCCAAGTCTAGTCAAGAGGCTGGTATCCACAGCGCTCTGGAGTCTCTGATGATGTTGCCATGGTAGCAGTAGGGTCACTGCTTAGCAACAGGCCAGAGCTGCAGGAAGTTGCTAAGGTGTTTTCACATGTGTTAAAGCAAATGGATGTTTTTCTCAGTCTTGAGTATAAATACACTGTAGGGGGAGAAAAGAAAACATATACAAGCTACCTAGTGATGATGCGCAGAGCTGCTGATATTTGAGGCCTGGAGAAGAGGCCTTTTCTCTGGAAGAGGCAGACAGGGAGATGCACGACCCAATGAAGTGCATCCTCTCCTACCCCTAAAACAGCTGACATCTCACTCACCCAGTCTTACAAGCTTCACCACCACTTAATTTCCAAAATAGTTTCTAAGACTTTCTCCAAAATGATTTTGAGAGCCCAAGGGGTATAGTAATGAAGTGTATGTACTCCAAAGCCAGACTGCCTGGGTCCAAATCCAGACCCTGGCCCTTTCTTCTCTATTACTTTGACCACATCACTTCTCTGAGCCTCAACTTCCTCATCTGTAAAATGGGAATAATCATAATGTCTACCTTACAGAATTGAGTGAGAAATAAGTTATTCCATGGCAAGCACTTTGTATATAATAAGTTTTTAAACTAAGGATAATTGTTACTAATATGAAAAAGAAAAAAAACATGGAAACTTTCCCATGTGCCAGGACATACATAAGGAATGAAGAAGACAAAAGTTAGAAAGAAGTTGGCCCCAAGGGGCCCTCATCAATCCCATTGCCAGTGGGGAAAAGGTAAAGACCCAATTCCTTGGTTGGTTGTTCAAGGAACCCCCAAATTTGGCTCTAGATTGGCCATGCCTAGTTAAGGGATAGTTGTGAGGATTAGATAAAAAAAAATGCACAAAGGAGTTTAGAGTGGTCCCTGTCATACAGTAAGTGCTCAGTAAAGGTTACTTACCTATTACCACTAAAATTATTTTTGTTACTCCTCCCAAAAACTAGCTCCAAAAGTGGTCTACATTCCTGCCTCTGAATAAACCTCATGTACTCCCATGTCTGGGTCCCTCTTTACCCTTGTCTTGACTACCTGGAATACTTCCTGACCTTTCCACCAGTCTCAAGACTACATGATCTTCAAAACTGTGCCCAGTCTACCCATTGCTAAAGATTCCCAACTACTCCAGGTCACTGTCTTCTCCTCTACCTGGACCCCCACAAGCTCCCATGGTACCCACTGCCTCTTCTGTCTTGTGTTTTTCGGATGTTTGTATTTTGCTTTCTGTTTCAATCAGCTTTTTCACCACTGTGACTAAAAGATCCAAAAAGAATAATTTTCGAGGAGAAAAAGTTTGTTTGGGGCTAATGGTTTCAGGAGTCTCAGTTCATAGATGTCTGACTCCATTGCTCTGGGCCCAAGGTGAGGTGAAACAGCATGGTGGAAGTGCTTGGTGGAGGAAAGCAGCTCAGGACATGGCACTCAGGAAGTAGAGAGAGGCCTGCTTACCAGGGACAAAACACAAACCCAAAGGCACGCCCCCAGGGCCACCTTCTTCCACCCACACCCTACCTCCCTCAGTTGCTGCCTAGTTAATCTCTCTCAGTGGATAACTGCACTGATTAAATTAAGGCTCTCATAACCCAATCATTTCACCTCTAAACTCCCTTGCCTCGTCTCACATAGGAGATTTGGGGGGGCACCTCATATCTAAATCATAACACTTTCTAGATTCCATACCCTCCCTTGTAGATACATCTGCTCACATCCTCTTGGCTTCATCTGTCTGGGATCCTTTATCGCTGACTGTTCCACCTGGGTTGTCATCCCTGTGACCAAGTCTGCATGGACTCCACCCAACTGCCACCCAGGAATGCTGGTTCCCAGGACCCTTTTACCTCAGCCAAAGAAACACAATGAGAGAATGACCATGGAATTCACTGGTCTTATCATGATCCACCATCACCTGGAATCAGCAGTCTAAAAGAAAAGAAGAACAAATAACACTCTGAAGGTCTAGGACACTGGCATCTGTGATACAGTGTGTGTACTGACCCAATATCATATATGGTGCTCTATATTGATCGGTAAGGATACACTGCATGGGAACAAAGAAGTGGATATAGAAGTTGTCCCTCTCTCCATCCCTCTCACCAACTCATAGAATTTATGCTCTCTAGCCGGGCACAGTGGTGCACACCTGTAATCCCAGCAGCTCGGGAGGCTGAGGCAGGAGAATCTTGAGTTCAAAGCCAGCCTCAGCAAGGGCAAGGTGCTAGGCAACTCAGTGAGACCCTGTCTCTAATAAAATACAAAAATAACCCGGTTGGGTGGGGTGGGGTGGGATTGAGGGGGTTTTTCTAGGTCCTTACAACCCAGCAAAAAGCTGAAAGGTGCAATGGTAGCAACCACAGTCCAGCAAAGATGTGGCAAAAAGAATAAATTTAGTGTAGGTCTTTGCTATCCAATGTATTCCCCACATCAATATCACCTAAAAACTTGTCCTAGCCGGACGTGGTGGCACATGCCTATAATCCCAGCTACTCAGGAGGCTGAGATAGGAAGATCACGAGTTCAAAAAGCCAGCCTCAGCAACTTAGTGAGGCCCTAAGCAACTCAGTGAGACCCTGTCTCTAAATAAAATACAAAATAGGGCTGGGGATGTGGCTCAGTAGCTGAGTGCCCCTGAGTTCAATCCCCAGTTAAAAAAAAAAAAAAATTTGCAGCTTCCCTGGCAGAAAGCAACCATCTGGGACTGCCTGAGTCCTCAGAGCTGATCTCCGGTCTTCTGAGCCACTGTGCGGCATCTCCTGGGGAGGTCTGGCCTGGAGGGGTTGGAGTCACTGGCTCCGGTGGTGAGTTTGGACCCTTCGGTGCCATTTTGCAGCTTCCCTGGCAGAGAGTGACCACCTGCCACCGACTGAGCCCTCAGCGAGGAGCTCAGGCCTGCCTGGGCTCTCAAGACCAGTGTCTCTATCACTGAGCACAGTTTTGTGCCCCCACCCCAATTTGGTCTAGTGCCCAGGTCCACACCCTGGCCCAGGGTCTAGCACCTTGCTGTATCTGATTGTCTATCAACACCATGTTGCCTCTGCCCCAGAAGCATTAATCATTCCCAACCTGGAGGAAATGGGACAGCAGTTTTCTTGGGTCACCGCTTGATCAAGCACCTCTCAAACATCAGGTGAGTTACTGGAAATCTGC
>JAJEJO010005187.1:1368-17884 GCA_020662805.1 Glaucomys volans | reverse complement strand
AATAAGCAAATAAAAAAAAATACAATAGAAAACTAACCAAGACCCACCTAAGCAATGTACTGCAAACATAAACTTTGTATTAAACCTTTCTTGTATTAACCTTGAAAAAAAAATAACTTGTCCAAACTGCAGTGTCTTAGCCAGCTCCCCAGACCACTGAATCAGACTGTGCATTTTAACTGATTCCTGCATGGTTCTTACAGAGAGAAGCTGAGAAGCATACTACCCAACCCGCTAAGCCAGTAACCCAACTCAGAACTTCTAGCTGGAAGTAAGAGAAATCTAGATTGAGTAATGAGGAGGGGAATGAATATTAGTTATGGCTCCAAACTAGTAGCAGGGATGGCTCTCTTTCAGAGAGTGGCTGGTTGCTACCTTGATGGAGAATTGGTGACTAACTGCTGGTGAATGTCACCAGCCTGAACCTTGAAATTACTGACAGCCTGTCATCCTGTCAGCTACGCCCCTTCCTTACTAAGGTTGAATCCCAGAGACTGATAAACAGATGCTCTTACATTCATTGTCCCACATTCGCAATCATGGAGTGCAGATGTTATGTTGACACCCCAAACAAATTTGAGCTCATGATAATCTCATTATATATATTTTTTAAAACCCACTGGTGACACCAGAGATCTGACCATGCCTGAATCAGGAAAGAAAAGAGATGGCACCCTGATCCCTGGAAATCTCCTCTCCTTCCCATGAAAGACTGTTACATCAGCTTGCCTATCACACTCCTTCAGCACCCAGCCCTAGTAAGGGCCCAGACCCTAGACCTGCTCCCAGAGAAGATGGCTTAAGAGCATGAGCTCCCCTCTCCCCTTCTTTGACCATTGAGTAAAATTTCCTGACTGTTGCTAGAGCTGTTTGGTTATTTGTGAACAATTTGAGTAGGAAAAGAACCTGCAAATTTGGTAACAAAAATGGGAAACAGTGCAGCCACTTGGGAAACAGATGACAGTTCCCCAAATGGTAAACACAGAATCACCAGATGACCCGACAGTCCTACTCCGAGGCAAATACCCCAAAGAAATAAAAACACAAGTTTCCACAAGACTGTCCATAGCGTGTTTGTGAAAGGGTTGGAGGAATGAGGGTTTTTCCCCTGGAGACAGGCAATTGCATACTTGTGAGACATATCAGGAGGAAAATGATTAACCAAATGCAAATCCCAAAGGAGCAAATAAAGGAACTGCCCCTGATTTGGTCCCCAAAATGTTATCTTCCTCATCCACAATCACTGCCATCAAAGAGGCAGGACATTTGTGATTTGGGCAGTGAGTTTTAAAGAATCCCTCAATTGTTGATTGGTAGTTTGGCAAATAGCAACATAGAATTTTCTAGCTAGAAGAGTCCTCAGAGTTGCCTGAGCTATTGAAGGAAAGGAAGTCTGGAACGAGAACTGTCATTTTGTAGGGAGTGTGTCAAGTGGCTGGGTAATTTTCTGAGGATAAGCTGAGCCTAGACTAGAAGTTCACATATCACCAGCAGTGCCTATAGTATCAGAAGGTTAGCAAATTGACACTGTGTTACACGTTATTTGAACTCATTACTGATCATTCAGTCCTCAAGATAATGTGAATATATGACCAAGATTTTACTCAAATGCATGATTCAGGGAGGGAAAAAGAAAGAAACCTTCCCCAAATGCCCTGATGCAGAAAGAGAAAATATCACACAAGCGACCCAGGATGAAGGACCAGCAAAAACCACAGACCCAGCCCTTCCCCAGAACCAGCCCAGGAGAAATATTCCCAGACCAGAATTCAGAAACCTATTCACCTACAGCAAGTACCAAGATGATAAGGGCAAAACTGCTCCCCAAGGAGAACTGTGCCCTTGGGCAGAGCAGTAGAGTGAACTAATTTCTAATAATGAGGCTGTGAGCTACAGGGTTTGTCTACAAAGCAGACTTATTCATGAAGAGTAAATATGTCAACTAATTCCAGAGGCATGCTAAATCTCCATTGTTTTCTGAAGTTCAGGTTTCCTGGCTCTATAAAACGTGATGCACGCCTTCAATGTGTGCCGCAGAATCTGTGAGATTGCAGAATGCCACATTAAACTCAGAGCTCCTGGGCTAATGAGGGTAAGTCCATTTTGCAGTAATGAATTGTTGGTAATAGACCATCATGGAACAGATGTCTCATCCATCATTGCACCAGGAGTCCCACACTCCAGAGTGCTGCCACAGCACAGGGAGATGGCACAGCCCAGGGAGGCCAGCCTCGTCTCTGGACTCCCAAGGGCAGCCAACTCCATGAAGCAGAATGAGTTGGTGCCTACAGAGTGACTTGATCCCCCAAATCCTAACTCAAAGTATGTCCCCACTCACCTGCCACAGCACTTAAAATACCCTCCTTTGAATTGTCTTCTATTAAAATGTAAATATGTCACCTGGAAGAAGTAACACATTAAATTAGCATCCATTACCACTCATTTTCACATCATGGGGAGCTGGGCCCTGAGGGAATGGAATAAGGACAGGTAGTCATTGATAAAATGTGGCTTTGAAAAGAACTGAGCTAGTTTCAGGTTGGTGGGGCAGCACCACGCAGGTCTCTCCGCATGCCTGCAAGCAAATCCTTGCTCACTCCATGCTACTCATGTGGTATTCTGGAGTTTTTCTTTTGTATTTATTTCATTTGATTGTTTTTGAGAGTCTCACACCAAACTCCCCAGACAGGCCTCTGACTTGTGACTTGCGATCCTCCTGCCTCAGCCTCCCTAGCAGCTGGGATACACCCAGCTGGAAATTGCTGTTTTCTAAAATATTTCCCCAACTATCTGATCAACTTGAGAGAGCAGTCATAATTATTTATCTTAGCACATTATCGGGTCTTGGCATACAAGTATTTAGAAAATTTCCAGTACTTCTCTACTGTTTGTTGAATCAAGTGAATTTTGCCCTCACAACCCTAAAGAAATCAGAAGAGGTATCACCGAGTTATTGATGTGGAGACAGACTCATGGAGACCCATGTCCTCACTAGCACATGGGATTTGGAGCAATAAAGGACAATGCATGTTGTCTAAGGATAAGAGTGTATGGGGGAACTTATAGGAGGTAAGAGTGGACTAGATTAGGGCCAAATTTTGCATGCCTTTGAATGTCAGCCGGAGAGCTCTGAGTGTTATTCTGGGAACTTCTGAGAGTTTTATTTGTTTAGTGATTAGGAGTACAGGAAGCAGAAGGATACGGAGAAATGTGCAATGATATTTTAGGAAGATTATTGGCAGGGAGGAAAACAGGATGGGTTGGAGAATCAAGACATTAGAGACTATTTAAGAGAGTCCTTATTTTAAAACACAAAACAAAATGAGATTCCTCATGTGAGTCAGGGTAGTAGCAAGAAGGATGGAGAGGAGGATGTGTGCGAGACTTCACTGACAACAAGAGGAAACTGAGTGAGGAATAAGGAGGCAGGAGGAGGAAGGAGAGCACTGGCTACCTTCAAACTCCTATGAATGACAGAATACTGATGGCCATGGAGTGGGAAATCTGGAGGCTTTTGATCAAGGTAGTAATTTCCATTGTCAACTAGGCAAAGACAGGAAAACCTAATCTGATACACAATAGAGAGCAGGATACACTGTGCAGGAAGAAAGGGCTGGGGAGAAGCAGAGGTTGGGGAGCCTGGCTGCAAGGAAGAGCAAGAAAAAATGAGGCAATTTCAGGCAAAGGCCGTCTTGCTGGAAAAGTTGGAAAAATAAGTTCCCAGGGGTCAGCCTAGCAAAAAAGAAATGAGACTACCCAAGGACAGAAAAGGGTCCCAAATGGCAAAGGACGAGATTCGGTTGTTGCCAAGATTCATCCAAAGTGGGAGAGGAGCAAAACTCTCTACCAAAGTTTGAATCTCTTCTATTTAATGAAGTCTATACTTGGAATTGCAAAGCCATTGAACATCAGCACTAGAGAGGCCCTGACACAAGGTCTGATCCAACTGTCTCACTTCACCAAGAAAATACTCCCAGAGCGGGGAAGTAAATTAACCAAGATCACACAGCTAAATAAGGGCTAACACTCGACCAGAAGTTAAGACTCTTTGTCCCTGGTCAAATGTAGTTCCCACCAAATAGCAACTCTGTGTGATGGATTTCATGGAATAATTCCAATCATCTATAATTTCTTCTTTCCAATAATGATGATTTTATTTAGATGAATAATCAAGCATGATTTCATTTTGGTACCTTCATATGACTTTTCATACTGAAAATTTCAATAAAGCAATAAGTCATGGAAAGAAAACCATTTATTATCGCATGTCTTCCATTTTTGGTTCTGCAAATAGTCACTGAGGTTACATGGCAGAGTTATTAAAGTGTGGCTCTGGAGTCAGAGAGGCCCAGCTGCGAATCCAGGAGAGCCCCACCACTTACTACTTGTGTGACATTGAATGACACATTTGACGTTGGCTGGGAGAGGGGCCTCAGCCCTCAGAAGGTGGTAGAGAGAAAGGGAGGCAGCAGCAATCAACCACGCTGTCATCCTTGCCTGATCATGAGGAGAGAGGAGTGACAGTTAGGGAGAGAAGCGGAACTGCCATTAATGCCCGTTTCCCTCTGGAATAATCCCAGTGTTTTGGCTGGAGATGATTTGAAGGCTTTTGGAGAGGCAGACCTGAAGAGAAAATGTAATTACTTTTTCCTGCACTTGAGTATCAAGGCAGTGTCCTTTCAAAATAAAAAAGGCACTTGAGGGGTGGGAAGGAGTCTGCAGGAAAAGAAATGAAGGGTGGAGAAGGACCATTCCTGCTAAAGTCTGTGACATTTCACCAAAGCAACTCCCTTTGGGAGCACCTGGTGCAAATGTCATTCAGTTGAGATAGTAGGGAGAAAGAGAGAGCAGGGGACTCTGTGAGAAATAGGATGATCCACTCCCCTCCACCCCCCACTCCCCCCCCCCCCCCCCCCCCCCACCCCCCCCCACCACCCCCTGCAACTGCTCCTCCCCACCCCACTTGCCCTCCAGGAAGTAGGGTAGGCCCAGGCACTTATCTGAGGTCATAGGTTCAAGGACATCTTGCAGCTACCACTGAAGTCATAAGGAAGTACACACCCAAGTCCACCCCTGGAGGTGTATGTCCAGACAGGACAAAGCTCCTGAACCCCACATATCTCCTGCAAAGACTAGTAAACCAGACAAGATAGTATCATGTGGCTGCTTCCACCGGAGCAGCTCAGAAGAAAAGCAGCTGTTGATGACTAAAGAATAGACATCTGGAACCAGCAATCTAGGGTTCCTCAAGGTGATCATTTAGGGGGCATGAAGGAAGGAAGAAGAGTTGAGCTGGCCCAGGGCCAAACCCAGCTCTGCCATTTGCTATGTTGACTTTAACACATTACCTAACTTTCTGTCTCAGTTTCTTCACCTGAAAAAGAGGAATTGTGTACCTCACAGGGAAGCTGGGAAGATGAGCAATGAGCAGGTGACTGACAGTGTCTCAGACACATGGATGTTTAAGGAAGTACCAAGTTCACAATGCACTGACCAAAGAGCACAGGTCCCTGGCGGAGGTCTCCAAGACATTGTGCAGGAGGACGTTTATAAAACTCAAAAAGGCAGATGAGGCTATGATCTAGGCCACTGATGTTCCCAGACAGTTGCTATATTTTCTCCAGAGACCAATGAGACCTTCTGGACCTACTAGACTCTTAGGCAAAAACACAAATCTCTTTTTGTGTTTCATTGATTTGTAATATATGACCTATGTCTGCCCGTACTTCCAAAACACTACTCACTGCAACTCAGTATGAATGTGAAAACTACCTGGCAGCATGGTACTCCATACATGGTGAGGAGCCCTGGTGCCCTCAATAGGTCCTCAGGTCATTCTGGAAAATGCCATGCCCTGTAACAAAAAGGTGATGTCCACTACAGATCATGGCTTCCTAGCTGACCTACAGGGCTGGTTCCCATGAGGACTCTAGCAGATAAATTCAAAGAAATAACCTCAAAAGACAAAGCTCAGAGTAAGTTCTCATCAAAAACCAACAAAAATAGTCACGAAGTTCAGGCAGAGAGAAAACTTAGTGTACCAGTTGGAAATTAGGTTTCTGCCCAAGGTTGATTTGTGCAGCTCTGTTTTAGACGGAGAGAGGAAAAAATGTTCAACAAAGGTTTTCTCTTTGGCACTCAGAAGGAGTTCTATACTGAGCTTCCTCACCATGGGAGCCTCCACACAGTGGGTGGGATTGTAGAAAACACCTAAGCGCTGTCTCCACACAGAGCAGGATTCAAATCCTAGTCCGAGCTCTTAAATTATGTATCTATTTGTGCTTAGCCTTCCTGGCCCAGAATTTTCTTATCTGCAAATGGAAATAACAAATGACCAGATCCCTAAAGCCATGTCCATAATCCAAAAGGATTTACATGAAAATTTAGAGCAAATTGACAGATGCACTTTACTCAAGGCCCAATGATTCGGTTTCATTTCATATTTTTTGTTTGGATTTTTGTTGTATGTTTTTTATTTGTTTTTATTCACAAACTTTTTTTAAAAAAGCTCCTCTTATTTCAGCTACACATCTGTGGTAAGCTAAACTCTTGGGACCTTTAGACAATAAACAAGGTCTCAGAATTGACACTAAAATACCAAAGAGGGAATGAGCTGATTCCTGAATGCTCATTGTTGGCCTAACATTATGGTTTGAATGTGACGTGTCCCCCAGAAGCTCATGTGTGTGACAATGCAAGAAGGCTTAGAGAAGAAATGATTGGGTTATGACAGCCTTCACCCAATGGGTGAATTGATCCCCTGATGGGATTAACTGAGTGGTCACCGAACTTGTCAGGGTGTGACTGGAGGAGGTGGGTCACTGGGGGTGCGCCTTTGGGGTTTATATTTTGTTGTGATGAGGAGAGTGCTCTCTCTCTGCTTCTTGATCATCATGTCCTGAGCCGCTTTCCTCCACCCCACTGTTGGACCATGATGTCCTGCCTCACCTCAAGCCCCGGAGGAATGGATCAGCCATTTATGGACTAAGACCACTGAAACCTTGAGCCCCCAAATAAACTTTTCCTCTGCTAATTATTCTTATCAGGTCTTTTTAGCCACAGTGGCAAAAAAAAAGCCGACCAAAACACCTAACTATGCAAAGTCCAGTCTGTGGAGGAGCCTTTCAGCAGCTGAGATTTCCTGACAATGGAATGTGTTCTTTCCTTATCAACTGAATGCCCTGCATCTCATCTGGGAGTCCTCTGGGGCACTGCAGAAGGGAATTCCTGACAAGGAAAGGCGACTGGTGTCCTTTCTTGCTCATTTGTTACTGTTAATACTTGAAGTGAGTAGCCAAGGAGCCGCCAACCACGCAGAGGCCAGTAAAGGAAATTCTGCTCAAGTACATTTTCTTGCAAACTAGGTACTATGATAACTCAGGCACTGAAACACACAGAAACAGTATCTGTGTTTAATTAACAAGCTGGAGAAAACAAATGCTAATAATTGATTAATGCATAAGAATGAGGCATTGGGAAAATACCCAGCAGAGTAGTGCCTGCCGGTTCTCCCTTTGAGGCAGCGATTAGCATTCCATAGCTCCCCTTCAAAATCTGCAGAAATAGTCCTGATTCCAAGTAGGAAAGTACCCTTGCCCCAGGAGGATGGAAGCAGCTGGGGTTATATTTCTTGATTGCTCTAATTATCTACTGAGCCTCTCTAGGTTTTGGAGGCAGCACAAATCACAACCCACAAGCCAGTCCAACCCATTTACCAAGAAACAGTAAGGATGCACTTCCTCTCTGGATGAATCCCAGAGAGGAAGTGGCAAAGAGCAAGCAGCCCTGCTCTCAAGGCCTTTGAACCAGCAGATCCCTCCTTGCTCTACTGCCTGTGGCCAGTCAGGAGGCTGTATTGCACCTCTGGAAGCTCAATAGGAGAATCACAGCACAGACCTCTAGGGCGTTGGAGTAGCCCTCCTCGCTCACTTGAATTCTTCTGAGAAGTTTTTCTGGGTCTCTACTTGCCCTTCACAGACACTAAATGCCTACCCATAAGATATTGAGTGGCCATGAGACCCAAGTTGCTCATCATGAACTGGGTACTACCCAGTCTTCTGAAATGATAAAAGTGAACATTCACAGAAGCAGATGGAAGGAACACACGTAAAAGGCTGGAATCACAGTGGACCTTGTCTAGCTGGAGCCACAGATGAGAAGAGGCTCTGCTGGAGGTACTAATGGTCTCTGTCACCTTCAGGTCTAGGATCTCCACACAATTCTCGGCCCTGCTCTTCTAACAGATAAATTATGTGAGGACCAACAATCCTCACATTGGATTCTGTGAGTGATTGTTCTCAACCACTGTGTTAAGAACACAGACTGGGCTGTTTGCATCCTGTGTCTGAAGATGGTTTTTGAGTGCCATGTCTTTGAGTGACTAGAGGGTACTAGAGGCATCCAGTGGGCAGAAGCCAAAGATGATGTGAAAAATCCTAGTGTGCAGGATGCCACTTCACTCTCATAATAAAGAATCCTTCTCTGGTCCAAAGTTCCAGCAGTGTTAATGTTGAGAAATCATGTTGTAAAGAAAGGGAAAGAAGAAAAAAATGATGGAAATCAGTGATTTAAAAATACCCAACACAAAACAGGATTAGAAAAAATTTCTTTGTTTCTACCATGAATTTCAAGGTCATTGACATTCTTTTGCCACTCATCCCACATTTCCTCTGTGTGCATTTTAATACTACAGGTCATGGGGATCATTCTTTACCCAGATTCTCAAAGAGTTTTGTTGTCAGGAAGAATTTAAGAAGCCCTGCTATAAGTACCAATTTAGAGCTCCCTCTTCTGCCCCAGCTCCCAATCCTGGGAGCCCACAGATGTTCTTAAGAGTGTTTCTCCTACTGCCCACCAATCTGCTCCAGAGAACCCAGAGGGGAGGATGTTTGACTCAAGGTCACTTTCATCCACGCAAACTAGTAAGGACTTCTTGCAATTCTTTACATTGCATACGCAAGTATTAAAATAACAATGGTTTTCCTTCATAAGTTCCACAATTAATTCTTGAGTACTGCAATTTGTTAAAAATGATAAAAACACCATCATTCTGCCTGTTTTTGGAGCTTACAGTCTATAACTCTGAGATCAGCAGCATCATTTTCTTCACAGGTTCACTGAAATGGGAGACCAGAAGAACTCACATGTCATCCAGTTCTTTTCCCAAGAATCTGTAATCCTCTCAGGGCATTTCCTGCCCTGGACCTAACCTGTCCAGACCTATAATTTGAAGGAAGCATTTGGTAAGGTCCTATTGCTCATCACTGCATCAAAGAGTGTTCTCCATCATTCTGCCCAGGGTTATGAGTTGCCCTCCTGTGCTCTGTTCAGCCTGGGACTCTGATGGATGTATTGAGAAAAGGTCAGTTGCAATCACTTAAAATGAAAATTAAAATGCCAGTGTCCTTTGAGAGAACCAGAGTACCCTTGGTTTCACTTCTAGAACTTCCTTAACCTAATATCATCTGTTGCCACAGAGCAGAATGACTTTTCTCTGTGGAGGTCCTTAGATTGTTCCACAATTAGAACTTGCAGCTCACAAAGGTGAGTCTGCTTCTGGGGTTCAGTTTGCCTAGGAATGACCAGTGACTCAGAGAGCAAGCTGTCAGAAGCCCTTCCCCATGAGGGTCTGAGAAGCCACCTGGAAAAGAGCACCAGGGGAACTGGGAAGAACTGTGTTAGAGGCCAGCTAGAGACACCTGCAGGGGTACCAGACCTGCTCACTGGTTCAACTTCCTTTCCCTTCTCTTCTGATTCCTCAAGTAGTGCCTTCTGTGAAAGGTTTCCTATCACCTCTACTTTTTAACTTGTGCAATGGTATCTTGCCAATCACTTTATCTCAGAACACTTTATCCTCTCCTTTTATGATTAGAGTACACTCAGAATTTTGAAGTTTTCAAATTGTCTTGTGATCATTTCTTATTAATTCAAGCTATCTATTGAGCATGTATACACTAGCCACTTTTTGGCACTTGGAGTTTATAGAGAAGGTGGCGACAGAAAATAAATGAAGAAACAAAAAGACATCAAAGCAGGATGAGGGATAGAAAGTGATAGTGTGGGAAATCAGGATTACACAAAGGCCCAGGAAGGCTATCAGAGAAAGAAAGGGCAGACGTCTGAACAGATGAGTCACAAAATCTGGGAAGAGAGCACTTCGAGCAAAGGGGAGAACAAGCGCAAAGGCCCTGAGGTTGAGACTAAGCTGGCATGTTTAAGGGTCAGGACAGTTAGAGCAAACTTAAGTCCAAGAGCATATTATGAAATGCAGTCAAAGACACCAGCAGGGGACAAATCACATCAAGTTCTGTATGCCATAGTAGAGTTCAGATCTTATTTTAAGTATGATGGAAAACATTAGAGGAATTTGAGCAAGAAAGAGAATGATCTGATTTACATTTTTGAAAAATCACTCTTGCCACTATGTGAAAATCACACCAGGAAATAAAAAGAGTGGGTAAGGAGACCATTTAGGAGGTCAGTGTAAAAGAGATGATGATAGAACTTGCCAATAGTTACATGAAGAATGGGAGAGTGAACAGCATCAGGGACAGGTGCTAGGACCTGACCTGAGCAACCAGGGATTCATTAGTACAATGGAGAAACCAGTGGGAGGAGCAGATTAGGGGTGGAGGGATGTGTTGGGATACAGACTCAAGGGTTTGGTTCCGTTAGAGAGAAATCCAGGAGGGACAGACATCCAGAACTATAAAGAGGCGTTGGCTGTTTAGAGGTCCTTTCAGGAGTCCTCGGAATATCCTTAATGTTTAAAGTCATGGAATGAACCCTCTAGTGAGGGTCTGTAGATATAGAAGTCCAAACACTGAGTTAGGTTGGAGAGTTTGGGACAGCCCAAAATTTACTGGTCAAGAAGCAAATGAGATTGCAAGTGAGCTACCAGTAAAATGGAAGAGGAACTAGAAGCCTGTGGTGTCCCAGAAAAAAAGAAAAACACTAACTCAAGAGGGAGAGAAGCAAAGGGCTTCAGCTATATCAGTAATTTTTTCAGTCTTAAACAAGGTGGAAGCATTCTAGTCTTTCCACAACCTAAGTGGGAATAAAATATAAATAGAATGTTTACAGATAAGAAGGAGTGATCAACCATACAAAACAGTGCTGAGATCCAGTAAGACAAAAAAAAGAGAATGGACCCATTATATTTGGTGAATGGATATCTCTGGGGATGAGCACAAGAATGGTTTCAGAGGAGGAGCCCAGACAAGAGCTCTTCCTGGAGTGGGGAAGAAAGAATGGAAGCTGGGGAAGTGCAGACACCACCACCAACTCTTGTGAGGCATTCTGCTATCAAGGGGAGCAGAGAACTGGAGCAGAAGCTTGGGGGAGCCTTCGGGACCAGAAAGTGTTTGGCTTCTGTTTACTTGTTTGTTTAGGGTTGTTGCTGGGGTGAGATGATATAGTCTCTGTGGAGACTAGCAGGAAAGAAGTAATTATCCAGGGGAAAGAGATAAGTGAATAAACAGTATGCTGGTATGAACTGGAGAGAAGGGCATCTAGGCCACAGGCAGAGTCATTGACCTTCAATAGGAGCAAGGACTGCTCATCCACTGTCCAACATGGCAGCCTACCACAGGGCTACTAAAGCATCTACTTAGTAGATGTGGTGCAGAGAAAGATGTGGTTCTGTTCTAGCTGCTTCCATTTTCTTGGAAAAATGAAGGGTGGTATTTTCAGTTGGCTAGTCAAGGGAGAATTTTTGAAGAGAGCAAATAAAAAGCAGGGAGAATCTTAAAGACTTAAAGAATAAATTAGAATATTAGTAGGAATGTCAGATAGTGTTGAGATTCATTGAAAAACGTGTGCTGAATATTTCCAACCACTCTACACCACTCACAAGCAGATCAGAGCCTGAGAAAGAGGCTGGGGTGAAAGGAGTTACAATGTGCTATGGGTTGTGCACAGATGCTCAATTGGAGCCTTCAGGACTTTTCCTACCTTCTTGTCTAGGAATCCCAATCCAGGACTATCCTAATCTGTCAAAGTTCTGATACAGTTGGACTTTAGCAGAGAAGCATTGGGGTCAAGATCTCTTTTCTCAGAAAGCCCCATAGCTTTTTATGCAACCACCTCAAACCCAGGAGCCAGCTCTCCCCACCAAGGAGAATGGGTAAGCACAAACTGCCCCTCAACAAGACCAGTTTTTTCCTAAATTCCCAAGCAAAAATGGTTCCCTTGTGAGGAATTTCTCCCTAAGCAATCGAGTGCTCCATGGAGTCTTTCTCTGTCCCACTCACAGTGGTTGAGAATTTGAGGTGGGCTCGAGGCCCTGTGTTAGCGGATAGAAGTATGAGCTACAGGAAAAAAATGCTCCATTTCTTTTCTCCATCTGGTAGAGCCCATGGAGACTTGGGTTGCACTCATCATATTAATATAAGTCAATAAAACAAACTAGCTACTCTGTGATTTAATAAAATGATTTTGGCCTTGGTTTGAGGATGCTGTTATGCCTGTGTGGAGAACAGCCAGAAGGACTGGCCCAAAGACAGCTGAGGCTTGGTTTGGGTAGAGGAGATGAAACAGATGTGACAACTCGGTATAAAGTAAAGCATTAGTGGCATGTATATGATTGATAGACTGGTCCCTTAGGAAAAAAAAAAAAACCTGCATACAAGGTTGGCTCTGGTGCCCTGGCTACTAGCTCTGTATGCACCTCATGCCCAGGGAGCCAGCTAGTGCCCTCCCCTGTGAGGACCCAGCCTGCCCTGCCTTCCCAGCTGGCCCCTTAGTTCCCCTCCCCAGCCCCAATCAAAATCAATTTCATTTCCTCCAAGCACTCATAGGAGACTAGTGCTAACCTGATAAATTAATTCAAGCTAATGCAAATTATGGCTTAATATGTTACCCCTTCCAGACAACATTTACATTTTCAAAAGTAGCTTCAGTTCCTTAAATCAAAATGAGTGAGTATTGTAGGAATGTCAACCCTTATGGCAGGCAGCTAGGAAGAGCTTCAAGAAACAGTAGCACCTGTCTGGGGGCCTCTCGGGTCAAAGGTGGAACATCCCATCTGCTCCCTCCAGTCCTCAAGCATCTCACAGGCCAAGAGGTACCAATGTCAAATCTGTCTAAAACCAAGAGATTTCTATCTTGAGAAAACACGCTCTCATACACTTGACTATTGCCTGTATTGCTCTAATATATGCAGATGAGATTCTCCTGTGCAATCAAAATAAATCCATGATAGTGGTTTGCTTAATTTCCTCTTCTACACCAGGGAATGTGAGTTCCCTAAGGATAGAAGAAGAGAAAAGAGGAAGCACCTGCCCAACTAGCCCTGTTGGCCTCTGAGGGACTAACAGGCTTCCCAGGCTTCTCCAGTACCTTTTGTGCAGGTCTGGGTGCATAGGCAAGAGGGATCAGGCAAGGTCTGCTCCAGCTGCCTCTGGGCTCCTGAAATAAGTGGGGGAGAAAAGTCCAGAGAAACCAGCTACAAAAAGCAATTATTCCATACACCATGTAACTACCATCTCACCAGGAACTCTGTGGGGGAATGTGAGACTGTGTGTTGGGGAACCAACCTATTGACATAGAGGTTGGTCCCAAGAAGCCCAACGCCTTATGCAAAGATTATAGTGAAAATACAAATAACAACTTCTCTGACTTCTCTCAGCTTTCCTTGTTCTGTGAATGAAACAAAATCCAATGTTCTATTTTTCTAGGGACTCATCACTGTCCTTCCACACAAGGAATGGAGAGGAGCTGACCTCCCTGCTCCACAGGAGGCAGACACAATGACAAAAGCAGTATTCCTGCCCAAGGAACCCCCAAAGAACCTAGCAACCCAGATTGAGACTCAAATACCCTCTGAGCATAAGGCAAGGGGTTGCTCATTCAATGAAGGTATCCACCAAGACTTATAGTATCCTCTGTGGCTTCCATAAAACTAATTCATCCATCCACCCATGCAGTCATGTGTTACTTTATAGCCAAAAAACTGTAGACAGTCCTGCTCCAGGACACAACTGATGACTTCCAAGAGGGGTGGGACACATCCATCCTCCAGGTAGATACATTCCCTGCTCACCAGTATCACCAGGAGGATTATGCTTTTCCTGGTAGATCAACACAGAGCTCAGTATCTCCCTATGAGGACAAAAGTCAAGAGTTGCCTGCCACCTGGTTCCCACTTAGTGGCTGGCAACCTTACCCACACCTGACCAGTTATTCTTCTACAAACACAATGCTACCCAGAGTTAATCTTCCAATAAGTGTCTCTGAACTTCTGGAATTTCAATTATAGCCCCCTCCTCCCTCAGGTAGATGCTATCACTGTGCAAATGCAGTTTAAATCACCATGCACATTTGCCTTGTGCTCCCTCGTTCTGAGGTGGAGTCTTCCCACACACCCCAAGAGGCCCTTTTAGCTTGTCTTGCTTTCCTTCTGCTCCAAATCAGTTCAGCACCCAGGTTCCCTCCAGGACACAGGCCCTCTGAAGACTTCCTATAAAGCTTCTCCTGAATTCTATTATTTCAAGATTCTCTGATTTCTAGTTTCTAACTCGCAGTTCTCAGCAGCTGACATTTCAATTAATCCCTTTCTTGTTTTCTGCTACTCCCTGATTCCCAGCCCACCCTTTCCTCACCTTATGCAAAACCCAAACATTGGCTCCTCTTGGCTTTTACTTCAGGGCCAAAGAGCTGGATTTCAGAGGGAATAAATAAAGCTGCAGCCCCAGGCCCCAACTTCACCTGGTGGGGGAGAGGAGAATCTCAAGCACCTTTCACTCCCTTTTTTGGCTGGAAATAAAAGTTGGAACATATGTACCTCTTACATTCAAGCAGATAAGCCTCCAAACTGCTGATCACGGACTATTCTAAGAGCTTCTAAACTGTTGCTGAATGCTCAAGGACACTTAGAGCAAGCACCCAAGTACATCTCAACTTTCACGGGGCCCAGGAATTCTGTGGGAGAGACAAGAGCATTAGGGCTGAAATAGTTCTGGTTTGGAAACTCCTGCTAACAGAGTTTGGCAAGATCAGAGGAAGGTGACTTTACACAGGTCAGAGAGACAAGGAGCCATGGAGTTTGACATCTAGCAGAGGTAGGTGGTGATGTACCAGGCAGCACAAGGGTAGCTTGAGGCTGTCTGCAGCATGGGGAGGTACAGTCAAAGTTGGCAAAGCAGAGGAGTAATGAGGACTGCAAAGACTGACTCTGGTCAACTGTGAAACCAACACGGGGAGCAACAAATCTTCTGACTTTGGACTCAGAAACTAGTGGGTCTCAAGGGACACTGAGGCTGGATATGTAAGTGTCCCTGGGAATTCTCACCAATAGTTGTCACAGGAGAGCTCTGATGAAAGTCTGAGACTTCTGCCAGCAAGTATGTTGGGGCACAGTGCATGGAAAATATGGGATACTCCTGTGAATGTAAGATGTCACTGGTAAGTGAAGCCTAGGGCTTCAGTATGAATTTTAAAAATTAGATTATTTTCTAGTCAATAAAAAAGTTGTGCCGGGCATGGTGGCACACGCCTGTAATCCCAGCACTTGGGAGGCTGAGGCAGGAGGAGTGCGAGTTCAGTCAGCCTCAGCAACTTAGCGAGGCCCTAAGCAACTCAGTGAGACCCTGTCTCTAAATAAAATACAAAATAGGGCTGGGGATGTGGCTCAGTGGTGGAGTGTCCCTGGGTTCAATCCCCAGTACCAAAAATAAATAAATAAATAAATAAATAAATAAATAAATAAATAAATAAAATAAAAAGGTTGCCAACAAACAATAGATAAAATAAGCTAACCTCAGATTTCATTCCAACTCTGTCAAAAGAAAAAGGAATTTAAAAAAAAAAAAGGTTCTACATAATTCTATACCCAGCTAAATGTTCTTCAGTGTGTAAAGAGACAAAAAGATGTTATGGATATGCAAAAATTCAGAAACATACTTCCAAATTTCCTTTCCTAAAAAGAAAAATTTTAATTACATAAATACATGTATCTGAGTTAAGAACGGGGAAGTTATATGTTGACTATTAAGGTCTATATATAGATCTAAATAATTGCTATAAATACAATTGCAAATGCAAATGACAGAAAAATTGAAAAAGAAGCTACATGGTATAAATAATACTTTAAAATTGTCATTCTAGATAAATAAACTCCCGATATTAAAAAAAAAAGATGAAAAATGAAGAGGGAAGGAGAGATTGCAGTGGTTAATAGTGGAAGAAAGTAAAATGCATGTCAGATTTCTTATATGTCCATAATCAAGAGCATTATATTTGCTACTTTTATCATACACACACACACACACACACACACACACACACAAACACTTGGACCCCAAAAGACTACATCTTCCAGATTAGAATGAACTAGAAGTAAACTTTCTTTCCTACCCCTATCTCATCTCTCAATGCAACCACCCCAGGATACTAATAAGAAAGTTACTTTAATAAGAAAGGTTGGAGAAAGGTGAAAACAAAACCTACGAGAGAAGTTATAAACACAAGACGCCCTTGAACAGATTTGTAGCTCACAGCACTTCGTTAAGCAAAAAAA